>CANNZV010002222.1:39554-142054 GCA_947561585.1 Caprella mutica
AGTAAAGACATGTTACTCCTCAGTTGACTGTTATACTCACCCTAGCCACAGCGACATAAAGTTCGTACTCCGCTAACCGCATACCAACGCAAGTTCTCGCGCCGTAACCAAAAGGCTTCACCAGGAACCTCTGGCGCCGAGACTCTTCTTTGAGCTCCATGGTGCTAGCATCTGAAGAAACTCTAGGGGATTAATACGTCTATATAGCACTGTCTATCCCAGGTAGCAAGCATTATTAATGGGATATTAAGGGAATAACCCTGGGAAGAAAGATATATTCCTGAGATATTCCCTAAATATCCCAGGATAAATCCTTGCTGCATGGGATCCAGCACTTTCTATCCACAACTGTCTATCCAGCACTTTCTATCCACAACTGTCTACCCAGGACTGTCTACCCAGCACTGTCTACCCAGCACTGTCTATCCAGCACTGTCAATCCAGCACTGTCAATCCAGCACTGTCTATCCAGCACTGTCTATCCAGCACTGTCTATCCAGCACTGTCTATCCAGCACTGTCTATCCAGCACTGTCTATCCAGCACTGTCTATCCAGCACTGTCTATCCAGCACTGTCTATCCAGCACTGTCTATTCAGCACTGTCTATCCAGCACTGTCTATCCAGCACTGTCTATCCAGCACTGTCTATCCAGCATTGTCTATCCAGCACTGTCTATCCAGCACTGTCTATCCAGCACTGTCTATCCAGCACTGTTTTCATATCTATTTACCACAGAAAACCTCCAATCAGTACCTTTTATCCCTCTAATCAGTACCTTCAATCCCTCTAATCAGTACCTTTTATCCCTCTAATCAGTACCTTTTATCCCTCTAATCAGTACCTTCAATCCCTCTAATCAGTACCTTTTATCCCTCTAATCAGTACCTTTC
Source organism: Caprella mutica (assembly GCA_947561585.1). NCBI lineage: Eukaryota > Metazoa > Arthropoda > Malacostraca > Amphipoda > Caprellidae > Caprella > Caprella mutica. Next base: position 40,447 of record CANNZV010002222.1, read on the forward strand.
ATCCCTCTAATCAGTACCTTCAATCCCTCTAATCAGTACCTTCAATCTCTCTAATCAGTACCTTTTATCCCTCTAATCAGTACCTTCAATCCCTCTAATCAGTACCTTTTATCCCTCTAATCAGTACCTTCAATCATGTCCTCAGGACACCATCTCTCAGGCAAGAACTCCTCCACTCTGCTGAAGTTCCTTTCATCCAAACAGGCCGCTCTTGTCTTCGCTATTATTGGAGTCTGGGGGAAAGAAACTCTTAATTATAGTCCTTCAGGGGGGTTCTACGAAAATTCGCTCTCGGAAAGTTCAGAATTGGAAAATTCGGTCTCAGAAAGTTCAGACTTGGATAATTCGGTTTCAGAAAGTTCAGACTTGGATAATTCGGTCTAGGAAAATTCGTTCTCCAAAATTTCGGTCTCGTTTTATAATGATTTTATTAAAGAACAATGATAGAAAAAGTTGAAATAATGAATACTAAAATGTGATGTAGGTATACACTACACAGGCATCCCCCGCTTTAGTTACCAAATCACGACTCAGTTTATTTACCAAACGGTAACTAAAGCGAATAAAAGTAACAAGAAATTTATAATTGTCACTCCTTGATTATATATCTCATTTTTTATGAGTTATAGAAAGAAAAATTATTTGAGAGTTATTAGAGTACTACGTATATAAACATATTAATAATAATATACAGTCTTTCATTGTTTGTGACTGTGATGAAAAAGTTTAAAGTCGTGCATTTATTAAATATTTTAAAATCAATCCATAGTTAACTGTCACTCAGTATAGGTGAGTAATTATTAGATACTTATATTTTATAATTATTGTGCTACATTTAACAAACAGAAAATTTATGCTCTACGAAATATTTTTGGTAGTAGGGTACTAAGTTCCAAGTTATTGGTTGGTTCTATAATTTCGGACTTGTCAGAAAAAAATATTATAATGATTATTTAACTTCTATTCTAATTGGTATCATAGATACCAATTAGAATAAAAGTTAAATAATGATTATTATATAAAGATTTTCACGTGTTCGAAAATATGGAACTTAGCCTAAAATAGGACATGTTGAATTTTGAACCAACTGCTTCTGATAACCTCGTCTGGATTATAATTTTGATATTTTTTTAGTTACCGTGAAATAATCGCAAAAAATTGTCTCCGTTTTCTATGTCTACGAACGGTTCTTATTTCGAAACATGACTCGAAATAAGAACCACTTTTGTTAAAGCGAGTTGTACTTAGAGCGAGGCCTGCTTGTAACATCATTAACCGTGGTAAATTGATACGTAACATTAGTAATTTTGACATATTTTGACTTTTATATAACATGAGACTTGAACGGAATTTTCGGTTTGAGTCTCTGAACTTTCGGTCTGAGATATAAATAAAAATTTATCGGTTAGATGTAATAGAGGGAGCTGAACAAACTCTCAGGTCATTAAACAATCATGAAGTGTGCAGTACAACAAACTAGCGGATACAACAACTACATAACGGCCATTATGTTGAGAGGTTATTTATCATTCAGAGATCGAAATTTCCGAGACTGCAATTTGCGGCCACCTTCCACTGAAAATCTGTTTAAATGTTACACCATTTCAATTGTACCAAACCGTACCGACTTGGGAATGCGGTAACCTCCGACATCGACATCAACTGGTAAGATTCTGATGAGACTCGGGATGATTGGAGTCAGTCTGTGGTATTGAAAGATAAGTATTATTTTATGAGTTAATATGTGTAGTATGTGATGAGGTGTATGAGAGATTAGTATGCAAGAAGTTTTCCACAAATAGCAATAATATATCGTACCTTGAGATTAAAAGAGGTGTAAATGAACTGATTATTGAAGCTGCAATTACAAATGTAAAGAATAAGGCTATTACACTCCATTCAATGCAGTATTATAATCATATATATTGAAAGATTCTACTAGAAGTAATACTCTTAGAAATGATACATAACTCTGGGGTTTAGAAAATTGACCGAAAGCAATTGATCGAAAGGAAAATTGATCGAATGGAAAATTGATCGAAAGGAAAATTGATCGAATGGAAAATTGATCGAAAGGAAAATTGATCGAATGGAAAATTGATCGAAAGCAATTGATCGAATGGAAAATTGATCGAAAGGAAAATTGATCGAATGGAAAATTGATCGAAAGGAAAATTGATCGAATGGAAAATTGATCGAAAGGAAAATTGATCGAATGGAAAATTGATCGAAAGCAATTGATCGAATGGAAAATTGATCGAAAGGAAAATTGATCGAATGGAAAATTGATCGAAAGGAAAATTGATCGAATGGAAAATTGATCGAAAGGAATTGATCGAATGGAAAATTGACCGAAAGGAATTGATCGAATGGAAAATTGATCGAAAGCAATTGATCGAATGGAAAATTGATCGAAAGCAATTGATCGAATGGAAAATTGATCGAAAGGAATTGATCGAATAGAAAATTGATCGAAAGCAATTGATCGAATGGAAAATTGATCGAAAGGAATTGATCGAATGGAAAATTGATCGAAAGGAATTGATCGAATGGAAAATTGATCGAAAGGAATTGATCGAATGGAAAATTGATCGAAAGCAATTGATCGAATGGAAAATTGATCGAATGGAAAATTGATCGAAAGCAATTGATCGAAAGGAAAATTGATCGAATGGAAAATTGATCGAATGGAAAATTGATCGAAAGGAATTGATCGAATGGAAAATTGATCGAAAGGAATTGATCGAATGGAAAATTGATCGAATGGAAAATTGATCGAATGGAAAATTGATCGAATGGAAAATTGATCGAATGGAAAATTGATCGAATGGAAAATTGATCGAATGGAAAATTGATCGAATGGAAAATTGATCGAATGGAAAATTGATCGAATGGAAAATTGATCGAATGGAAAATTGATCGAAAGCAATTGATCGAATGGAAAATTGATCGAAAGCAATTGATCGAAAGCAATTGATCGAATGGAAAATTGACCGAAAGCAATTGATCGAAAGCAATTGATCGAATGGAAAATTGATCGAAAGCAATTGATCGAAAGGAAAATTGATCGAATGGAAAATTGATCGAATGGAAAATTGATCGAAAGGAATTGATCGAAGGGAAAATTGATCGAAAGGAATTGATCGAAAGCAATTGATCGAATGGAAAATTGATCGAATGAAAAATTGATCGAAAGCAATTGATCGAAAGGAAAATGGATCGAATGGAAAATTGATCGAATGGAAAATTGATCGAATGGAAAATTGATCGAATGGAAAATAGATCGAAAGCAATTGATCGAAAGCAATTGATCGAATGGAAAATTGACCGAAAACAATTGATCGAAAGCAATTGATCGAATGGAAAATTGACCGAAAGCAATTGATCGAATGGAAAATTGACCGAAAGCAATTGATCGAATGGAAAATTGACCGAAAGCAATTGATCGAAAGCAATTGATCGAATGGAAAATTGACCGAAAGCAATTGATCGAATGGAAAATTGACCGAAAGCAATTGATCGAATGGAAAATTGATCGAAAGCAATTGATCGAATGGAAAATGGATCGAATGGAAAATTGATCGAAAGGAAAATCGATCGAAAGGAAAATTGATCGAATGGAAAATTTGTCGAAAGGAAAATTTGTCGAAAGGAAAATTGATCGAATGGAAAATTGATCGAAAGGAATTGATCGAATGGAAAATTGATCGAAAGTAATTGATCGAATGGAAAATTGATCGAATGGAAAATTGATCGAAAGGAAAATTGATCGAATGGAAAATTGATCGAATGGAAAATTGATCGAATGGAAAATTGATCGAAAGGAATTGATCGAAAGGAATTGATCGAATGGAAAATTGATCGAAAGCAATTGATCGAATGGAAAATTAATCGAATGGAAAATTGATCGAAAGCAATTGATCGAAAGGAAAATTGATCGAATGGAAAATTGATCGATTGGAAAATTGATCGAATGGAAAATTGATCGAATGGAAAATTGATCGAATGGAAAATTGATCGAAAGCAATTGATCGAAAGCAATTGATCGAATGGAAAATTGACCGAAAGCAATTGATCGAATGGAAAATTGACCGAAAGCAATTGATCGAATGGAAAATTGATCGAAATGAAAATTGATCGAATGGAAAATTGATCGAATGGAAAATTGACCGAAAGCAATTGATCGAATGGAAAATTGATCGAAAGCAATTGATCGAAAGGAAAATTGATCGAATGGAAAATTGATCGAATGGAAAATTGATCGAAAGGAATTGATCGAATGGAAAATTGATCGAAAGGAATTGATCGAAAGCAATTGATCGAATGGAAAATTGATCGAATGGAAAATTGATCGAAAGCAATTGATCGAAAGGAAAATGGATCGAATGGAAAATCGATCGAATGGAAAATTGATCGAATGGAAAATTGATCGAATGGAAAATTGATCGAATGGAAAATTGATCGAATGGAAAATTGATCGAAAGCAATTGATCGAAAGCAATTGATCGAATGGAAAATTGATCGAAAGGAAAATTGATCGAATGGAAAATTGATCGAATGGAAAATTGATCGAATGGAAAATTGATCGAAAGCAATTGATCGAATGGAAAATTGATCGAATGGAAAATTGATCGAAAGGAAAATTTGTCGAAAGGAAAATTGGTCGAATGAAAAATTGATCGAAAGGAAAATTGATCGCACAACAATTGATCGAAAGGAAAATTGATCGAAAGCAATTGATCGAAAGGAAAATTGATCGAATGGAAAATTGATCGATTGGAAAATTGATCGAATGGAAAATTGATCGAATGGAAAATTGATCGAATGGAAAATTGATCGAATGGAAAATTGATCGAATGGAAAATTGATCGAATGGAAAATTGATCGAAAGCAATTGATCGAAAGCAATTGATCGAATGGAAAATTGACCGAAAGCAATTGATCGAATGGAAAATTGACCGAAAGCAATTGATCGAATGGAAAATTGATCGAAATGAAAATTGATCGAATGGAAAATTGATCGAATGGAAAATTGATCGAATGGAAAATTGATCGAATGGAAAATTGATCGAAAGGAATTGATCGAATGGAAAATTGATCGAATGGAAAATTGATCGAATGGAAAATTGATCGAAAGGAATTGATCGAATGGAAAATTGATCGAAAGGAATTGATCGAAAGCAATTGATCGAATGGAAAATTGATCGAATGGAAAATTGATCGAATGGAAAATTGATCGAATGGAAAATTGATCGAAAGGAATTGATCAAATGGAAAATTGATCGAAAGGAATTGATCGAAAGCAATTGATCGAATGGAAAATTGATCGAATGGAAAATTGATCGAATGGAAAATTGATCGAAAGCAATTGATCGAAAGGAAAATGGATCGAAAGGAAAATTGATCGAATAAATAAGCTTCATTTTTTCTTCCATCTGTGAGTGCAGCAACCGGTGCTTAGTGTCCCTTTTTGCTACATTCCTTGCTAAGTGACTGCACTAACAGAGTAGCTTTTCCAGATCCATGAGCATTGTCACTGACGGTGTTAAGTGACTTTGTTCATGAATCCACTTTCCTTTCTGACTGCTTCTTCCTGTCTCTTGTATTTAATTACCTTTTGCCGTCAGTGATATGGCTTTTGGTTCCGAAACAGACATTAATTAAATATTTAACTTTCAATTCACAAGTTATCTAGAACTATCTAAATTCTAGAACTAAGAAAACTTGAAGTACTGCAAATTATAATGTATTTCAAAGTATATAATTCTCTGTTATAGAAAAACCGTTGATTGAATAAATGTTATACATGAATTATTATTATATATTATTATTAAAATTATTATCATTATTATATAAAAATCATGGTAACAAGATCTACTAGCTGTAATATATTGCAAATAAGTTTCTGTGGTAATCCATGGTTTTAGTTATCATTGTCAATTAGTGTAAATAGATCCAATATCATTTTCAATCAATTTTGTTCCGGTCAATTCTCCATTCGATTAATTTTCCTTTCGATCAATTTTCCATTCGACCAATTTTCCATTCGATCAATTTTCCATTCGATCAATTGCTTTCAATAAATTGCTTTCGGTCAATTGTTTCCGATCAAATTTCCGGATCCCATAACTCTGCAGTGTAAAAGTGACAGGATTTTGTAGTGCTAACGGGTCATGTGAAAGAGTACTAAGAGTTATTAGACATAGTCCTCATTTCGAATTCTAACTCCACTCACCTGTACCCCTCAGTGATGGTTGCTTTGAGGTAGTGCATTCTCTTCAGTCTTTCCTGTGTGATGGGAGTGTCTTCGGTAGGAAGTACTTCATCCAACTCCTTCTGCAGTCTCCTCACCACTCTGGGCTCTTGCCCCAGCCTGTGTAACAGCAGCACCAGCGAGGTGGCTGTCTGGGATATAATAAAACCATTACCTGATGACAGTAGATACTAAACCACTACCTGATGACAGAAGTTACTAAACCACTACCTGATGACAGAAGTTACTAAACCATTACCTGATGACAGTAGTTACTAAACCACTACCTGATGACAGTAGTTACTAAACCACTACCTGATGACAGAAGTTACTAAACCATTACCTGATGACAGTAGTTACTAAACCATTACCTGATGACAGTAGTTACTAAACCACTACCTGATGACAGTAGTTACTAAACCATTACCTGATGACAGTAGTTACTAAAAACAGTCTCTGGAATAATCGGCAAAGTTTTCTTTATTATTCTCCTATAAACTTCTTCTTCCTAATTTCTATACCATAATTCTAACATGTTGATTAGATTATACTGTTAACCATAATATTCTTTTCTTAAAACAGTACGAGTTGCTGAAGCCTATTAATGTCTCTGCGAAAATTTGTTATGAAGCCTTTAAAAATGGGACCAAAAGTTAAACTCTAAATACCTCGATACTATTAGTAGGTGAATTTGTATAATTACTAAATTGTGATAGTTAAATTATTGTCAATGAAGGAGAGACTTCTTCTACAGAAAAACATATGAAATATTCCTACAGATCTAATATCTCATTAGTACATTTTCTATATCTTCTGCATATAATATAAGAGAGTTAATTTCTATTTCATACTGTAGTGACTCCTGCGGAGAACATATCAATGATGACTGTCGTGGCATCTCTACGGTCCAAAGTGGGAATTCTGGCAAACTTCCTCAAGATTGTATCTTCACCATCAAATTTATTCTCATCCACTTTCTCAAACGCATCCTTAATGTATTTCTCTGTGAATCTTAAAATGAATGCATACAATTATATGAAAAGTTTTTATTTAGTAATAAATAAGGAGCAGCAAATACATTAGGTAATTACTCATAAACTTCTTGATCGAGGCTGGCAAACTGGCGATATTTTGGGAAAATTTCTGGCCATTTTTTCCAGTGCTGAGATCCAAGTCTCATTTCTGCCATCAGGTTGAACTGTTTCTTTGCCAGTTGAGAAAGTTGAATCGCCTCACTAGAAGGGACTGTGTCCAGTGAACCTAGAGACCTGCCTAAAACAGATCTCCATATGGCTGAAAATAAAAAACAGAACTACATTTTAAAATACAAACTGAAATATGTTAAGGAGACACAGAATTGCAATTACCTTCGCCTCCATATTTGATAGTCCAATCTCCAAAATTGTGAAGCAAGCTTCCATTTGTCTCCACAGTCTCCTTCAGTCTCTGAACCAAATCCACAGCCGCAGAATCCACAACTGAGAGAGAATCCACAATGTGGTTGGTTCTTAAGAGGACGGGGGAGACTTTCTTGCGGAGAGAGTACCATTCCTCATCAGTTCTGGGGAGAACATTCATAAATAGTTAAACTCTGCATCTCTCTATTCTGCTAACTGAGCAACGAAAATAAACAAACATGGTAAAAAAACATATTTCCTTAGTCGTATTAAAGTTGCGGTAAATGATCTATCTACCACTCAGTCCCTTCTCTCACTAATATTCTGCCAGTTACTTTCTTATTATTTTCTAGTATTGTTGCAGTGTGGCAATGGTAGTTTGTTTACTTACGACTCACTAAGTCCCACTGTCGGGTAAGTGTCTGGTTTGTTGCGTCTGCAGTGTACCAGTGCCTCATTCAGGACTCTGAGGGGACGTGGACCCTCCAGTCTGAAGACCTTCTGAATGTCCTCAGCCTTGTGAATGCTCACTAAAGTGCCTCCTTGTCTCTTCTCCTGGTAGATGTCGCCGTACTTACGGTACAGGTCTGAAAACAAACTCTATTAGTCCCAATCAAATGAGATGTCTACCAATTAGTTTCAGAAATTGGGACAAACAAACATGACAAGTACATAGCTATTAGCAGAAATTGGGACAAACAAACATGACAAGTATATAGCTATTAGCAGAGATTGGGACAAACAAACATGACAAGTATATAGCTATTAGCAGAGATTGGGACAAACAAACATGACAAGTATATAGCTATTAGCAGAGATTGGGACAAACAAACATGACAAGTATAACTATTAGCAGAGATTGGGACAAACAAACATGACAAGTATATAGCTATTAGCAGAGATTGGGACAAACAAACATGACAACTATATAGCTATTAGCAGAGATTGGGACAAACAAACATGACAAGTATATAGCTATTAGCAGAGATTGGGACAAACAAACATGACAAGTATATAGCTATTAGCAGAGATTGGGACAAACAAACATGACAACTATATAGCTATTAGCAGAGATTGGGACAAACAAACATGACAACTATATAGCTATTAGCAGAGATTGGGACAAACAAACATGACAAGTATATAGCTATTAGCAGAGATTGGGACAAACAAACATGACAAGTATATAGCTATTAGCAGAGATTGGGACAAACAAACATGACAACTATATAGCTATTAGCAGAGATTGGGACAAACAAACATGACAAGTATATAGCTATTAGCAGAGATTGGGACAAACAAACATGACAACTATATAGCTATTAGCAGAGATTGGGACAAACAAACATGACAAGTATATAGCTATTAGCAGAAATTGGGACAAACAAACATGACAAGTATATAGCTATTAGCAGAGATTGGGACAAACAAACATGACAAGTATATAGCTATTAGCAGAGATTGGGACAAACAAACATGACAACTATATAGCTATTAGCAGAGATTGGGACAAACAAACATGACAAGTATATAGCTATTAGCAGAGATTGGGACAAACAAACATGACAACTATATAGCTATTAGCAGAGATTGGGACAAACAAACATGACAAGTATATAGCTATTAGCAGAGATTGGGACAAACAAACATGACAACTATATAGCTATTAGCAGAGATTGGGACAAACAAACATGACAAGTATATAGCTATTAGCAGAAATTGGGACAAACAAACATGACAAGTATATAGCTATTAGCAGAGATTGGGACAAACAAACATGACAACTATATAGCTATTAGCAGAGATTGGGACAAACAAACATGACAAGTATATAGCTATTAGCAGAGATTGGGACAAACAAACATGACAAGTATATAGCTATTAGCAGAGATTGGGACAAACAAACATGACAAGTATATAGCTATTAGCAGAGATTGGGACAAACAAACATGACAACTATATAGCTATTAGCAGAGATTGGGACAAACAAACATGACAACTATATAGCTATTAGCAGAGATTGGGACAAACAAACATGACAACTATATAGCTATTAGCAGAGATTGGGACAAACAAACATGACAACTATATAGCTATTAGCAGAGATTGGGACAAACAAACATGACAAGTATATAGCTATTAGCAGAGATTGGGACAAACAAACATGACAAGTATATAGCTATTAGCAGAGATTGGGACAAACAAACATGACAAGTATATAGCTATTAGCAGAGATTGGGACAAACAAACATGACAACTATATAGCTATTAGCAGAGATTGGGACAAACAAACATGACAACTATATAGCTATTAGCAGAGATTGGGACAAACAAACATGACAAGTATAGCTATTAGCAGAGATTGGGACAAACAAACATGACAAGTATATAGCTATCAGCAGAGATTGGGATGAACAATTATAATGACCAGGTACATCACATATCTAAGAAAGAAATAACAAATATAAAGTAACTCTATTGCGATCCACATGAGAATCCACATTGGAATTTTAAATGCTATTAGGATAAATATCAAAAGGACTTATATTACAATAAAAAATATAACAAAGATAAATCTCACAAGGACAAACATTGCAGGACAGATATTGCAAGGAAGAATATAAAAAAAGACAAATAATTCAAGGAAAAATATTACAAGTACAAATATCACTAGGACAAACATTGCAGGGGAAAATATTATACCTAGGATAAAAATAACAGGGATAAATAATGTAAGCAAAAATATAAAAAGGACAAATATTGCAGGACAAATATTGCAGGACAAATATTGCAGGGACAAATATTGCAGGACAAATATTGCAGGACAAATATTGCAGGGACAAATATTGCAGGGAAAAATATTGCAGGACAAATATTGCAGGGACAAATATTGCAGGGACAAATATTGCAGGACAAATATTGCAGGGACAAATATTGCAGGACAAATATTGCAGGACAAATATTGCAGGGACAAATATTGCAGGGACAAATATTGCAGGGACAAATATTGCAGGACAAATATTGCAGGGACAAATATTGCAGGACAAATATTGCAGGGACAAATATTGCAGGACAAATATTGCAGGGACAAATATTGCAGGGATAAATATTGAGGGGACAAATATTGCAGGGACAAATATTGCAGGGATAAATATTGCAGGGACAAATATTGAAGGGACAAATATTGAAGGGACAAATATTGAGGGGACAAATATTGCAGGGACAAATATTGCAGGGACAAATATTGCAGGGACAAATATTGCAGGGACAAATATTGAGGGGACAAATATTGCAGGACAAATATTGCAGGGATAAATATTGCAGGGACAAATATTGAAGGGACAAATATTGCAGGACAAATATTGCAGGACAAATATTGCAGGGATAAATATTGCAGGGACAAATATTGAAGGGACAAATATTGAAGGGACAAATATTGCAGGACAAATATTGCAGGACAAATATTACTAGGACATATGTTTCTAGGACAAGGACAATTATCACAAGGACAAATATTGCAGGGATAAATATTGCAGGACAAATATTGCAGGGACAAATATTGAAGGGATAAATATTGAAGGGACAAATATTGCAGGGACAAATATTGCAGGGATAAATATTGCAGGACAAATATTGCAGGGACAAATATTGAAGGGACAAATATTGCAGGGACAAATATTGCAGGGACAAATATTGCAGGGATAAATATTGCAGGGACAAATATTGAAGGGACAAATATTGAAGGGACAAATATTGCAGGACAAATATTGCAGGACAAATATTACTAGGACATATGTTTCTAGGACAAGGACAATTATCACAAGGACAAATATTGCAGGGATAAATATTGCAGGACAAATATTGCAGGGACAAATATTGAAGGGACAAATATTGAAGGGACAAATATTGCAGGACAAATATTACTAGGACATATGTTTCTAGGACAAGGACAATTATCACAAGGACAAATTATACAAGAAAAAAATATTACTAGGACAAATATACTGAGATGAACGTCATACACTTTAATGTTTAAATTTGTACAAAGTAGAACAATTCCTTCAAACTGTAGTCTAATGGATGCAAAGTCTAATTCAGAAATATATTTAAAAAATTCAATCTTTACATTTCAATGGAGAGAAACTTACCTATGTGTAAAATCTTCTCACCAAATTACAACAGTTCTCACCAGATTACAACAGTTCTCACCAGATTACAACAGTTCTCACCAGATTACAATAGTTCTCACCAAATTACAACAGTTCTCGCCAGATTACAACAGTTCTCACCAGACTACAACAGTTCTCACCAGATTACAACAGTTCTCACGAGATTACAACAGTTCTCACCAAATTACAACAGTTCTCACGAGATTACAACAGTTCTCACCAGATTACAACAGTTCTCACCAGATTACAACAGTTCTCACGAGATTACAACAGTTCTCACCAAATTACAACAGTTCTCACCAAATTACAACAGTTCTCACCAGACTACAACAGTTCTCACCAGATTACAACAGTTCTCACCAGATTACAACAGTTCTCGCCAGATTACAACAGTTCTCACCAGATTACAACAGTTCTCACCAGATTACAACAGTTCTCACCAGATTACAACAGTTCTCACCAGATTACAACAGTTCTCACCAGATTACAACAGTTCTCACCAGATTACAACAGTTCTCACGAGATTACAACAGTTCTCACGAGATTACAACAGTTCTCACGAGATTACAACAGTTCTCACCAGATTACAACAGTTCTCACGAGATTACAACAGTTCTCACCAGATAAAAACAGTTCTCACCAGATTACAACAGTTCTCACCAAATTACAACAGTTCTCACGAGATTACAACAGTTCTCACCAAATTACAACAGTTCTCACCAAATTACAACAGTTCTCACCAGATTACAATAGTTCTCACCAAATTACAACAGTTCTCACCAGATTACAACAGTTCTCACCAAATTACAACAGTTCTCACCAAATTACAACAGTTCTCACCAGATTATAATAGTTCTCACCAAATTACAACAGTTCTCACGAGATTACAACAGTTCTCACCAGATTACAACAGTTCTCACCAAATTACAACAGTTCTCACGAGATTACAACAGTTCTCACCAAATTACAACAGTTCTCACGAGATTACAACAGTGTTCACCAGATTACAACAGTTTTCACCAGATTACAACAGTTCTTACCTTCGTCTGCCCGGTAGAAAGTGTGTCTGTTGTAGGGTCCCATGGGCCAATAGAGCCAAGATGTCCCAAAGTGGGGCAACTGAAGGGGACCTGGGATGTCCGAGAGAGGTTTTGGGGGACCAGAACTGACATCTTTGGGGGCACGGGACACTTTGGAGAATATTTTAGAGGCTTTTTCCCAAATTCTAAATGTGGGGAAAGTGAAGAAAGGAAAAGTGTAGACTTGACACATTGTGAAGGGTTAAGAGGAGCTGAAAGGAGGCAAAGGATTTCCTCGTTAGTCTGAAATTGTTCTGAAGGGGAACTGTAAAAGAGACATCAAAGATTCTAATTGAAATTCACTAATAGGTTTTCAGGCTGTTTGAACATTCAATGTAGGTTTATGACGCCATTACTGCAGTACTGGTGCGAGATATTGCTGCAGAGAGTAGCTCTTATTTTCTGAGCGTAAGTACCTAGACTGAGGCAATGTAAATAAAGAGAGAGTAGAGCAGTAAAGCATTTACATAAAGTCATTGTCTCTGGTCACTATCAATGTGCAACATCAGCAATGAATAAACAAGAGGAGGGAATGAAGTCATCAGGGTTTGTGCAGTAGTCACGGAGAAAAAATAAACAGTGGAAATGGGATTGAAATTCAGAGGTGGTGGATGCAACATTAGTAATGAAATCATAATCACTTAGTGGTGAGTGAGTACTGGTGATTGACGAGTAATTACTGGTGAGTGGAGAGTGAGTACTGGTGATTGGCGAGTAATTACTGGTGAGTGGAGAGTGAGTACTGGTGAGTGGTGAGTTAGTGCTGGAGAGTGGTGAGTTAGTACTGGAGAGTGGCGAGTGAGTACTGGAGAGTGGTGAGTGAGTACTGGTGAATGGTGAATGAGTACTGGTGAGTGGTGAGTGAGAACTGGTGAGTGGTGAGTGAGTACTATAGAGTGGCGAGTGAGTACTGGAGAGTGGTGAGTTAGTACTGGAGAGTGGTGAGTGAGTACTGGTGAGTGGTGAGTGGAGAGTGAGTACTGGTGAGTGGTGAGTGAGTAATGATGAGTGGCGTATTGAGAGTGGTGAGTGGAGAGTGAGTTATGGTGAGAGGTGAATGGTGAGTGGTGAATGGTAAGTGGTGAATGGTGAGTGGTCAATGTATCTGTATATACAATCAGTTATTGTTTAAATCGAATTACAAACATTTATAAAGGGAAAAAAACTAAATGAAGTGAATAGATACTCTTGTGTAGTGTGGATGAATACTCTTGTGTAGTGTGGATGAATACTCTTGTGTAGTGTGGATGAATACTCTTGTGTAGTGTGGATGAATACTCTTGTGTAGTGTGGATGAATACTCTTGTGTAGTGTGGATGAATACTCTTGTGTAGTGTGGATTAATACTCTTGTGTAGTGTGGATGAATACTCTTGTGTAGTGTGGATGAATACTCTTGTGTAGTGTGGATGAATACTCTTGTGTAGTGTGGATGAATACTCTTGTGTAGTGTGGATTAATACTCTTGTGTAGTGTGGATGAATACTCTTGTGTAGTGTGGATGAATACTCTTGTGTAGTGTGGATGAATACTCTTGTGTAGTGTGGATTAATACTCTTGTGTAGTGTGGATGAATACTCTTGTTTAGTGTGGATGAATACTCTTGTGTAGTGTGGATGAATACTCTTGTGTAGTGTGGATGAATACTCTTGTGTAGTGTGGATGAATATTCTTGTGTAGTGTGGATTAATACTCTTGTGTAGTGTGGATTAATACTCTTGTGTAGTGTGGATGAATACTCTTGTTTAGTGTGGATGAATACTCTTGTGTAGTGTGGATGAATACTCTTGTGTAGTGTGGATGAATACTCTTGTGTAGTGTGGATGAATACTCTTGTGTAGTGTGGATGAATACTCTTGTGTAGTGTGGATGAATACTCTTGTGTAGTGTGGATGAATACTCTTGTGTAGTGTGGATGAATACTCTTGTGTAGTGTGGATGAATACTCTTGTGTAGTGTGGATGAATACTCTTGTGTAGTGTGGATGAATACTCTTGTGTAGTGTGGATGAATACTCTTGTGTAGTGTGGATGAATACTCTTGTGTAGTGTGGATGAATACTCTTGTGTAGTGTGGATGAATACTCTTGTGTAGTGTGGATGAATACTCTTGAGTAGTGTGGATGAATACTCTTGTGTAGTGTGGATGAATACTCTTGTGTAGTGTGGATGAATACTCTTGTGTAGTGTGGATGAATACTCTTGTGTAGTGTGGATGAATACTCTTATGTAGTGTAAATAAGTAGGTATTCTTTTCCGGGTTTCTGAAGATGCTCCAGTCCCTTATGACGTCACACTCATTTACGTACCAATTACTTATTGTAATTTGTTATTAGTTAATTGTCTCGCTGTGGTGAATATTAATTAGTTATTTCTGATGGTAGTTAATGTACATGAATTGACTAATAATCACGGCACTGTTTATGTACTAACACTAATCTCTATTAACTTACTTACTCTAAACACTCTCATCACTTCTTGCAGTCACTGCAATGATGTACAGCGACATCTGGTGATGAGGCACACAACTGATATCTTTACAAAGGCAAGGAATTACTCACTTATTTTACCTTTTCCTAGAACGTACATCTTCTTTAGTTATTTGATTCATGGATATTGTGTCCCCTAAGTAACTCCTGTCTGTCCAGAGTAGGAGGCAGTTGTTAGGAATTTGTAAGATAATTTACGGTAGAATATTTCCAGAATTTCTCAGGAAAATCTCACCTAACCACATGGAAGAGTTGCCAGGTACCGCCATACAAGTGCTAATTGCCACCTACCCAAGACTACATGTAATACCTTTACATTGAGATATGAATAAGCTTTACTTTAGTGATGATATTCAAGTAATTATTTATTTCTATATAATGTTTTTATTAATATTGTTAATATTGCAGTTTAATAGTTGTTTAGTGTTTCACCTTGCAAGGCGGATGCAAAGTCAGTTCTTAACCTTCAGTGTGACAGTGAGGTGCCATGTCACAGCATCCTGTGCATCCTTACCATCACTATGCATCCATGGGATGAGGGATGCATTTCAATAGACTCAATAACTTTGACTTTATTGACTATTTGGAGTGTGAATTAAATGCAGTAAAAAGAAAGAGACGCGGAGAAAGTTACGATGCGGTGAAATTCTTACGCAGGGGATGATTACGAGTTATTGGACAGTTGCACATTATCGATAATATAGTAATTATTATTAACCTGTTAGTGTAATTGGTATCCATGATACTAAAGTGTTTTTTATCTGAAATTGGTATACATGATAGTAACTTTACTATGAATAAAGTAATTAAGTGAGTAACTTTACTATGAATAAAGTAATTAAGTGAATAACTTTACTATGAATAAAGTAATTAAGTGAGTAACTTTACTATGAATAAAGTAATTAAGTGAATTACTTTACTATGAATAAAGTAATTAAGTGAGTAACTTTACTATGAATAAAGTAATTAAGTGAATAACTTTACTATGAATAAAGTAATTAAGTGAGTAACTTTACTATGAATAAAGTAATTAAGTGAATAACTTTACTAAGAATAAAGTAATTAAGTGAGTAACTTTACTATGAATAAAGTAATTAAGTGAGTAACTTTACTATGAATAAAGTAATTAAGTGAATAACTTTACTAAGAATAAAGTAATTAAGTGAGTAACTTTACTATGAATAAAGTAATTAAGTGAGTAACTTTATTATGAATAAAGTAATTAAGTGAGTAACTTTACTATGAATAAAGTAATTACGTGAGTAACTTTACTATGAATAAAGTAATTAAGTGAGTAACTTTACTATGAATAAAGTAATTAAGTGAGTAACTTTACTAAGAATAAAGTAATTAAGTGAGTAACTTTACTATGAATAAAGTAATTAAGTGAGTAACTTTACTATGAATAAAGTAATTACGTGAGTAACTTTACTATGAATAAAGTAATTAAGTGAGTAACTTTACTATGAATAAAGTAATTAAGTGAGTAACTTTACTAAGAATAAAGTAATTAAGTGAATAACTTTACTATGAATAAAGTAGTAATTAAGTGAGTTA
Organism: Caprella mutica; assembly: GCA_947561585.1. Lineage (NCBI taxonomy): Eukaryota > Metazoa > Arthropoda > Malacostraca > Amphipoda > Caprellidae > Caprella > Caprella mutica. The sequence goes on from CANNZV010002222.1 coordinate 57,389, forward strand.
CAGGTATTTTCAGAGGATATAATTTATATCATTAATATCATAAACTTTATACTTATCATTTAATTATTATACATCTAACTCTTATAGTTATTGCTACAATAAAATTATAAAAATATATTCCTTAAATTTTATAATTTGTAGCATTAAATTTAGTGTTTAACCGCTATAGTAAATGATAATAAAGCATGTGAGTGACTGTCTATAGAGTGACGGTCTATAGAGTGACAGTCTATACTCTATAGAGTGACGGTCTATAGAGTGACAGTCTATACTCTATAGAGTGACTGTCTATACTCTATAGAGTGACTGTCTATAGAGTGACTGTCTATAGAGTGACTGTCTATAGAGTGACTGTCTATAGAGTGACTGTCTATACTCTATAGAGTGACTGTCTATAGAGTGACTGTCTATAGAGTGACTGTCTATAGAGTGACTGTCTATAGAGTGACTGTCTATAGAGTGACTGTCTATACTCTATAGAGTGACTGTCTATAGAGTGACTGTCTATAGAGTGACTGTCTATAGAGTGACTGTCTATAGAGTGACTGTCTATAGAGTGACTGTCTATAGAGTGACTGTCTATAGAGTGACTGTCTATAGAATGACTGTCTATAGAGTGACTGTCTATAGAGTGACTGTCTATAGAGTGACTGTCTATAGAGTGACTGTCTATAGAGTGACTGTCTATAGAGTGACTGTCTATAGAGTATAGACTGTCTATAGAGTGACTGTCTATAGAGTATAGACTGTCTATAGAGTATAGACTGTCTATAGAGTATAGACTGTCTATAGAGTATAGACTGTCTATAGAGTGACTGTCTATAGAGTGACTGTCTATAGAGTATAGACTGTCTATAGAGTGACTGTCTATAGAGTATAGACTGTCTATAGAGTATAGACTGTCTATAGAGTATAGACTGTCTATAGAGTGACTGTCTATAGAGTGTCTGTCTATAGAGTGACTGTCTATAGAGTGACTGTCTATAGAATGACTCTCTATAGAGTGACTGTCTATAGAGTGACTGTCTATAGAGTGACTGTCTATACTCTATAGAGTGACTGTCTATAGAGTGACTCTCTATAGAGTGACTGTCTATACTCTATAGAGTGACTGTCTATAGAGTGACTGTCTATAGAGTGACTGTCTATAGAGTGACTGTCTATAGAGTGACTGTCTATAGAGTGACTGTCTATAGAATGACTGTCTATAGAGTGACTGTCTATAGAGTGACTGTCTATAGAGTGACTGTCTATAGAGTGACTGTCTATAGAGTGACTGTCTATAGAGTGACTGTCTATAGAGTGACTGTCTATAGAGTATAGACTGTCTATAGAGTGACTGTCTATAGAGTATAGACTGTCTATAGAGTATAGACTGTCTATAGAGTATAGACTGTCTATAGAGTATAGACTGTCTATAGAGTATAGACTGTCTATAGAGTATAGACTGTCTATAGAGTATAGACTGTCTATAGAGTGACTGTCTATAGAGTGTCTGTCTATAGAGTGACTGTCTATAGAGTGACTGTCTATAGAATGACTCTCTATAGAGTGACTGTCTATAGAGTGACTGTCTATAGAGTGACTGTCTATACTCTATAGAGTGACTGTCTATAGAGTGACAGTCTATACTCTATAGAGTGACTCTCTATAGAGTGACTGTCTATACTCTATAGAGTGACTGTCTATAGAGTGACTGTCTATAGAGTGACTCTCTATAGAGTGACTGTCTATAGAGTGACTGTCTATAGAGTGACTGTCTATAGAGTGACTGTCTATAGAGTGACTGTCTATAGAGTGACTGTCTATAGAGTGACAGTCTATACTCTATAGAGTGACTGTCTATAGAGTGACAGTCTATACTCTATAGAGTGACTGTCTATAGAGTGACTCTCTATAGAGTGACTCTCTATAGAGTGACAGTCTATAGGGTCACTCTCTATAGAGTCACTCTCTATAGAGTGACTCTATAGAGAGTGACAGTCTATACTCTATAGAGTGACTGTCTATAGAGTGACTCTCTATAGAGTGACTCTCTATAGAGTGACTGTCTATAGAGTGACTGTCTATAGAGTGACTCTCTATAGAGTGACTGTCTATAGAGTGACTGTCTATAGAGTGACTCTATAGAGTGACTGTCTATAGAGTGACTCTCTATAGAGTGACTCTCTATAGAGTGACTGTCTATAGAGTATAGACTGTCTATAGAGTGACTGTCTATAGAGTGACTCTCTATAGAGTGACAGTCTATACTCTATAGAGTGACTGTCTATAGAGTGACTCTCTATAGAGTGACTGTCTATAGAGTGACTGTCTATAGAGTGATTGTCTATAGAGTGACTGTCTATAGAGTGACTCTCTATAGAGTGACTGTCTATAGAGTGACTCTCTATAGAGTGACTGTCTATAGAGTGACTGTCTATAGAGTGACTCTCTATAGAGTGACTGTCTATAGAGTGACTGTCTATAGAGTGACTCTCTATAGAGTGACTGTCTATAGAGTGACTGTCTATAGAGTGACTCTCTATAGAGTGACTCTCTATAGAGTGACTGTCTATAGAGTATAGACTGTCTATAGAGTATAGACTGTCTATAGAGTATAGACTGTCTATAGAGTATAGACTGTCTATAGAGTGACTCTCTATAGAGTGACTCTCTATAGAGTGACTCTCTATAGAGTGACTCTCTATAGAGTGACTCTCTATAGAGTGACTGTCTATAGAGTGACTCTCTATAGAGTGACTGTCTATAGAGTGACTCTCTATAGAGTGACTGTCTATAGAGTGACTGTCTATAGAGTGACTCTCTATAGAGTGACTCTCTATAGAGTGACTGTCTATAGAGTATAGACTGTCTATAGAGTGACTGTCTATAGAGTGACTCTCTATAGAGTGACTGTCTATAGAGTGACTGTCTATAGAGTGACAGTCTATACTCTCTATAGAGTGACTCTCTATAGAGTGACTGTCTATAGAGTGACTGTCTATAGAGTGACTCTCTATAGAGTGACTGTCTATAGAGTGACTCTCTATAGAGTGACTGTCTATAGAGTATAGACTGTCTATAGAGTGACTGTCTATAGAGTGACTCTCTATAGAGTGACTCTCTATAGAGTGACTGTCTATAGAGTATAGACTGTCTATAGAGTGACTCTCTATAGAGTGACTCTCTATAGAGTGACTGTCTATAGAGTATAGACTGTCTATAGAGTGACTCTCTATAGAGTGACTCTCTATAGAGTGACTGTCTATAGAGTGACTGTCTATAGAGTGACTGTCTATAGAGTGACTCTCTATAGAGTGACTCTCTATAGAGTGACTGTCTATAGAGTGACTGTCTATAGAGTGACTGTCTATAGAGTGACTGTCTATAGAGTGACTCTCTATAGAGTGACTGTCTATAGAGTGACTCTCTATAGAGTGACTGTCTATAGAGTGACTGTCAATAGAGTGACTCTCTATAGAGTGACTGTCTATAGAGTGACTGTCTATAGAGTGACTCTCTATAGAGTGACTCTCTATAGAGTGACTGTCTATAGAGTATAGACTGTCTATAGAGTATAGACTGTCTATAGAGTATAGACTGTCTATAGAGTATAGACTGTCTATAGAGTATAGACTGTCTATAAAGTGACTCTCTATAGAGTGACTCTCTATAGAGTGACTCTCAATAGAGTGACTGTCTATAGAGTGACTCTCTATAGAGTGACTGTCTATAGAGTGACTCTCTATAGAGTGACTGTCTATAGAGTGACTGTCTATAGAGTGACTCTCTATAGAGTGACTCTCTATAGAGTGACTGTCTATAGAGTATAGACTGTCTATAGAGTGACTGTCTATAGAGTGACTCTCTATAGAGTGACTGTCTATAGAGTATAGACTGTCTATAGAGTGACTGTCTATAGAGTGACTGTCTATAGAGTGACAGTCTATACTCTCTATAGAGTGACTCTCTATAGAGTGACTGTCTATAGAGTGACTGTCTATAGAGTGACTCTCTATAGAGTGACTGTCTATAGAGTGACTCTCTATAGAGTGACTGTCTATAGAGTATAGACTGTCTATAGAGTGACTGTCTATAGAGTGACTCTCTATAGAGTGACTCTCTATAGAGTGACTGTCTATAGAGTATAGACTGTCTATAGAGTGACTCTCTATAGAGTGACTCTCTATAGAGTGACTGTCTATAGAGTATAGACTGTCTATAGAGTGACTCTCTATAGAGTGACTCTCTATAGAGTGACTGTCTATAGAGTATAGACTGTCTATAGAGTGACTGTCTATAGAGTGACTGTCTATAGAGTGACTCTCTATAGAGTGACAGTCTATACTCTATAGAGTGACTGTCTATAGAGTGACTGTCTATAGAGTGACTGTCTATAGAGTGACTCTCTATAGAGTGACAGTCTATACTCTATAGAGTGACTGTCTATAGAGTGACTGTCTATAGAGTGACTCTCTATAGAGTGACAGTCTATACTCTATAGAGTGACTCTCTATAGAGTGACTCTCTATAGAGTGACAGTCTATACTCTATAGAGTGACTGTCTATAGAGTGACTGTCTATAGAGTGACTGTAGATCTTCACTACAGGAAATTAGTCACCAGTTCTCTCTTGCCAAATAATTCTTATAATTTCCGTCAAAATGTGTCAATTTGTACCAGAGATGAGGGTTAACATTATAATAATATGGCTGGTGGTTTATTTTTTGAATTAATGAAAAAAACTTCAATTGACGTGGTACTGCGCCACGAAATAGAAAGAGAGAGAGAGAGAGAGATGAGGAGAGTCATGCGATGATTCCAGTCAAATTCATTTACTCCTTAACCATAGTTAGACGTGAACGAAGTGCTGAGGGGAAACATTTAACTTAACCATAGTTAGACGTGAACGAAGTGCTGAGGGGTAACATTTAACTTAACCATAGTTAGACGTGAACGAAGTGCTGAGGGGTAACATTTAACTTAACCATAGTTAGACGTGAACGAAGTGCTGAGGGGAAACATTTAACTTAACCATAGTTAGACGTGAACGAAGTGCTGAGGGGTAACATTTAACTTAACCATAGTTAGACGTGAACGAAGTGCTGAGGGGAAACATTTAACTTAACCATAGTTAGACGTGAACGAAGTGCTGAGGGGAAACATTTAACTTAACCATAGTTAGACGTGAACGAAGTGCTGAGGGGAAACATTTAACTTAACCATAGTTAGACGTGAACGAAGTGCTGAGGGGTAACATTTAACTTAACCATAGTTAGACGTGAACGAAGTGCTGAGGGGAAACATTTAACTTAACCATAGTTAGACGTGAACGAAGTGCTGAGGGGTAACATTTAACTTAACCATAGTTAGACGTGAATGAAGTGCTGAGGGGTAACATTTAACTTAACCATAGTTAGACGTGAACGAAGTGCTGAGGGGTAACATTTAACTTAACCATAGTTAGACGTGAATGAAGTGCTGAGGGGTAACATTTAACTTAACCATAGTTAGACGTGAATGAAGTGCTGAGGGGTAACATTTAACTTAACCATAGTTAGACGTGAACGAAGTGCTGAGGGGAAACATTTAACTTAACCATAGTTAGACGTGAACGAAGTGCTGAGGGGTAACATTTAACTTAACCATAGTTAGACGTGAACGAAGTGCTGAGGGGAAACATTTAACTTAACCATAGTTAGACGTGAACGAAGTGCTGAGGGGAAACATTTAACTTAACCATAGTTAGACGTGAACGAAGTGCTGAGGGGTAACATTTTGTCGGTTAATAGGGAGTCTATAGCTTTTAAGGTCGCAGTCAAAATACATAAATAATTTTTTTTAATGAAACTTAATCTAAAACATAATTATTTCAAAATGTTGTATGGGAGTCTCTAGTGAACGAGTGACACCATCACAACAATTGTATGCAAAGAACAGTCATCTTTCATACAATCATTTATTACTGTATAGTTTCCATGTTATTAATATACACCAGATATCTAAGATATAACAACAAAGGAGAACAAAACTCTAAACCGAAATATAAGTCTTCGATAATGCTTTTCTGTGCAATTTTTGAGAAAGGGTTACCATTAGTCTTTTTTGGGGCTGTTTAGCATGTTGATTGCAGAAAAGTTATCTTATTTCTCAATTGGCATTTTGTGCTATAACCTTTATAACAATTTGTTAACCTCTTAAATTAACGGATCGTTACTTCAAAATCACTGGGTAAATATTTAACAATGTGAGTGTATCTTTTTTATGGAAGAAATTATTCCAGAACATTAGACAAAGAAAAGCAGGAGAGTAACTATTCAAAAATGAGCGCCTGATACCTTCACAGTTTCTTCACTCAAATGTGACCAAGTGTTGGTCAGTTGGTTCAATTTGGCCATATGCTGCAACAGACTGGCGTCTAAATATTCTTAAATGGTCCTTGCACCATTTTAGAGTGACATTTGATGTATGGTGTCGGAGTAGTTAAATATATAGCTATCTTTAGTTGAAATATATGCATTCATTCTAATAACATGTTCGTCGTCTACTTTATCTGTAGTGATTGTGTTAATAGATAAACTTATTATTTTAACAACCTCCTTGCATTCTTACCTACAGTTATTTCCAATTTAGAAAGCAATGTTTTTATTTGCAGACAATGCAATAACTTCTAGAAAGAAATAAGAAATGATATCCATTGTGAAGATTTTAACTGAAAAATTAGCACCACGTGACTCTTGAGAAGATGCTGATTGGCTGCGTACTTTTGATACTAGTGACACGTCTAGTACGAGGTAAGAGAGCCTAGTGCGAGGTAGGAGAGCCTAGTGCGAGGTAGGAGAGCCTAGTACAAGGTAAGAGAGCTAAGTACGAGGTAAGAGAGCCTAGTATGAGGTAAGAGCTAAGTACGAAGTAACAGAGCTAAGTACGAGGTAAGAGAGCCTGGTGCGAGGTAGGAGAGCCTAGTACGAGGTAGGAGAGCCTAGTACAAGGTAAGAGAGCTATGTACGAGGTAAGAGAGCCTAGTACGAGGTAAGAGCTAAGTACGAAGTAACAGAGCTAAGTACGAGGTAAGAGAGCCTAGTGCGAGGTAGGAGAGCCTAGTACGAGGTAGGAGAGCCTAGTACAAGGTAAGAGAGCCTAGTACAAGGTAAGAGAGCTAAGTACGAGGTAAGAGAGCCTAGTACGAGGTGAGAGCTGAGTACGAAGTAACAGAGCTAAGTACGAGGTAAGAGAGCCTAGTGCGAGGTAAGAGAGCCTAGTACGAGGTAAGAGAGCCTAGTACGAGGTAGGAGAGCCTAGTACAAGGTAAGAGAGCCTAGTACAAGGTAAGAGAGCTAAGTACGAGGTAAGAGAGCTTAGTGCCAGATAAGAGAGCCTAGTACGAGGTAAGAGAGCTTAGTACGAGGTAAGAGAGCCTAGTGCGAGGTAGGAGAGCCTAGAACGAGTTAACAGAGCTAAGTACGAGGTAAGAGAGCTTAGTGCCAGGTAAGAGAGCCTAGTACGAGGTAAGAACGCCTAGTACGAGGTAAGAGAGCCTAGTACGAGGTAAGAGAGCTAAGCACGAGGTAAGAGAGCTTAGTACGAGGTAAGAGAGCTTAGTGCCAGGTAAGAGAGCCTAGTACGAGGTAAGAACGCCTAGTACGAGGTAAGAGAGCCTAGTACAAGGTAAGAGAGCTTAGCACGAGGTAAGAGAGCTAAGCACGAGGTAAGAGAGCTAAGTACGAGGTAAGAGAGCTAAGTACGAGGTAAGAGAGCTAAGCACGAGGTAAGAGAGCTAAGTACGAAGTTAAAGAGCCTAGTACGAGGTAAGAGAGCCTAGTACGAGGTAAGAGAGCCTAGTACGAGGTAAGAGAGCCTAGTACGAGGTAAGAGAGCCTAGTACGAGGTAAGAGAGCCTAGTACGAGGTAAGAGAGCCTAGTACGAGGTAAGAGAGCCTAGTACGAGGTAAGAGAGCCTAGTACGAGGTAAGAGAGCCTAGTACAAGGTAAGAGAGCCTAGTACAAGGTAAGAGAGCCTAGTACGAGGTAAGAGAGCCTAGTACGAGGTAAGAGAGCCTAGTACGAGGTAACAGAGATTAGTACGAGGTAAGAGAGCCTGGTGCGAGGTAGGAGAGCCTAGTACGAGGTAGGAGAGCCTAGTACAAGGTAAGAGAGCTATGTACGAGGTAAGAGAGCCTAGTACGAGGTAAGAGCTAAGTACGAAGTAACAGAGCTAAGTACGAGGTAAGAGAGCCTAGTGCGAGGTAGGAGAGCCTAGTACGAGGTAGGAGAGCCTAGTACAAGGTAGAGAGCCTAGTACAAGGTAAGAGAGCTAAGTACGAGGTAAGAGAGCTTAGTACGAGGTAAGAGCTAAGTACGAAGTAACAGAGCTAAGTACGAGGTAAGAGAGCCTAGTGCGAGGTAAGAGAGCCTAGTACGAGGTAGGAGAGCCTAGTACAAGGTAAGAGAGCCTAGTACAAGGTAAGAGAGCTAAGTACGAGGTAAGAGAGCTAAGTACGAGGTAAGAGAGCTAAGTACGAGGTAAGAGAGCTTAGTGCCAGGTAAGAGAGCCTAGTACGAGGTAAGAGAGCTTAGTACGAGGTAAGAGAGCCTAGTGCGAGGTAGGAGAGCCTAGAACGAGGTAACAGAGCTAAGTACGAGGTAAGAGAGCTTAGTGCCAGGTAAGAGAGCCTAGTACGAGGTAAGAACGCCTAGTACGAGGTAAGAGAGCCTAGTACGAGGTAAGAGAGCTAAGCACGAGGTAAGAGAGCTAAGCACGAGGTAAGAGAGCTTAGTACGAGGTAAGAGAGCTTAGTGCCAGGTAAGAGAGCCTAGTACGAGGTAAGAACGCCTAGTACGAGGTAAGAGAGCCTAGTACAAGGTAAGAGAGCTTAGCACGAGGTAAGAGAGCTAAGCACGAGGTAAGAGAGCTAAGTACGAGGTAAGAGAGCTAAGTACGAGGTAAGAGAGCTAAGCACGAGGTAAGAGAGCTAAGTACGAAGTAAAAGAGCCTAGTACGAGGTAAGAGAGCCTAGTACGAGGTAAGAGAGCCTAGTACGAGGTAAGAGAGCCTAGTACGAGGTAAGAGAGCCTAGTACAAGGTAAGAGAGCTTAGCACGAGGTAAGAGAGCTAAGCACGAGGTAAGAGAGCTAAGTACGAGGTAAGAGAGCTAAGTACGAGGTAAGAGAGCTAAGCACGAGGTAAGAGAGCTAAGTACGAAGTAAAAGAGCCTAGTACGAGGTAAGAGAGCCTAGTACGAGGTAAGAGAGCCTAGTACGAGGTAAGAGAGCCTAGTACGAGGTAAGAGAGCCTAGTACGAGGTAAGAGAGCCTAGTACGAGGTAACAGAGATTAGTACAAGGTAAGAGATTCTAGTACAAGGTAAGAGAGCCTAGTACAAGGTAAGAGAGCCTAGTACAAGGTAAGAGAGCCTAGTACGAGGTAAGAGAGCCTAGTACGAGGTAAGAGAGCCTAGTACGAGGTAACAGAGATTAGTACGAGGTAAGAGAGCCTAGTACGAGGTAGGAGAGCCTAGTACAAGGTAAGAGAGCCTAGTACAAGGTAAGAGAGCTAAGTACGAGGTAAGAGAGCTTAGTACGAGGTAAGAGCTAAGTACGAAGTAACAGAGCTAAGTACGAGGTAAGAGAGCCTAGTGCGAGGTAAGAGAGCCTAGTACGAGGTAGGAGAGCCTAGTACAAGGTAAGAGAGCCTAGTACAAGGTAAGAGAGCTAAGTACGAGGTAAGAGAGCTAAGTACGAGGTAAGAGAGCTAAGTACGAGGTAAGAGAGCTTAGTGCCAGGTAAGAGAGCCTAGTACGAGGTAAGAGAGCTTAGTACGAGGTAAGAGAGCCTAGTGCGAGGTAGGAGAGCCTAGAACGAGGTAACAGAGCTAAGTACGAGGTAAGAGAGCTTAGTGCCAGGTAAGAGAGCCTAGTACGAGGTAAGAACGCCTAGTACGAGGTAAGAGAGCCTAGTACGAGGTAAGAGAGCTAAGCACGAGGTAAGAGAGCTAAGCACGAGGTAAGAGAGCTTAGTACGAGGTAAGAGAGCTTAGTACGAGGTAAGAGAGCTTAGTGCCAGGTAAGAGAGCCTAGTACGAGGTAAGAACGCCTAGTACGAGGTAAGAGAGCCTAGTACAAGGTAAGAGAGCTTAGCACGAGGTAAGAGAGCTAAGCACGAGGTAAGAGAGCTAAGTACGAGGTAAGAGAGCTAAGTACGAGGTAAGAGAGCTAAGCACGAGGTAAGAGAGCTAAGTACGAAGTAAAAGAGCCTAGTACGAGGTAAGAGAGCCTAGTACGAGGTAAGAGAGCCTAATACGAGGTAAGAGAGCCTAGTACGAGGTAAGAGAGCCTAGTACGAGGTAAGAGAGCCTAGTACGAGGTAACAGAGATTAGTACAAGGTAAGAGATTCTAGTACAAGGTAAGAGAGCCTAGTACAAGGTAAGAGAGCCTAGTACGAGGTAAGAGAGCCTAGTACGAGGTAAGAGAGCCTAGTACGAGGTAACAGAGATTAGTACGAGGTAAGAGAGCCTAGTACGAGGTAAGAGAGCCTAGTACGAGGTAAGAGAGCCTATTACGAGGTAAGAGAGCCTAGTACAAGGTAAGAGAGCCTAGTACGAGGTAAGAGAATTCAGTACAATGTGGTTATTGTTTGGCTATAACTATATAGTACTATACTATGATATAGTCATTGTTTTACTATATGTAACTACTGAAGACGGTCATTGCATTACTAAAACTGTATACTGTACTGTGCAGTGTATACCGTTATTACTGTATAGTACCATACTATAATGTAGTCATTGCTTTACAATACATGTAGCTAACTATTGAAGACGGTCATAGTGTGTTTTTTGACAGGTAATACCCCACCACTGGTGAGTATTGACCGTAATTTGGTGGTGCAGGATGATGACCCACTAGGGACTGTGGTCACTAGGATAGAGGCACAAGACAATGAGGATGACCACATCACGTACTACGTGTCACCACCTTCTTTCGGGTCAGACGGATCCATTTATTTCAACATAGACGAACATGGCAGAGTGAAACTCATACGATCTTTGCAGGGACAGGTGAGCTGGTAATAAAGGTATAATGTAGTTAGGGCAAATATATTATACATTTATACTGCAGTACCTAAGATACACCACTTTCCGAAAATTCTGTTTTAAAAAGTGTTCTCTGGATTTGAAAGCAGGAACTAACAGCAACAACATTTGGTGTGGATTATAGTAAAAGGGAGGGATAGAGTTGCATAGTAGGGACAATGCTTTAGAATTATTATGTAGTCCAACTACGCCATCACCTGAATCGCCTTTTTTAACTGTATTTATTCTACCGATTAAAAGCTTATTTTAATTTTGGGAGCGATTGGGGCCAAAGGTCATTTATAACTCAATATCTCAAAAAGTATTGAACCATATTGCATGAAACTTGGTGGGACGATTGGTCATCCAATTAGCAGTTTATTAGATTCTGGGAGAAAACAGGTCAAAGGGGCGGCGAAGGTATGCGCTCTACAGAGTGCACGTAATCTAGTTTAAAAACGTTATTTATACACTATCTCTGAACTATGACGTAGTTTGACTACATGCAGTGTCTCTACTTCCCTGTTTCCATATAGCTACTGCAGTGTTGATCAACACCAAATGTTGTTGTTTCTCTAGTTCCCGCTTTAAAAATCCAGATGGCGCCACAACGCACGTTTAAAACAGAAATTTGCGAGAGTGGTGTATCTTACTGTAGTATATCTTTGACGTAGTTAAGGCTTAAGCTAGGTAGTTAAGGAACAATGTTGTTATATCATAATGTTAACGGGATCGATACCCTTCAGAAAAGCCCAAAATTGGAAAATTGTGAAAAAAATATTTATTTCCCTAAAACACGATTAAAAGTGAGTGGAATACACTGTGTAAATATTTCAGTCATAGCATGTCTGTCGCGCGTACAGTGGGGGGATAGGTGGAAGGGTGGCTATGAACGCATCCGCTCTCCCACAACCCAGATAGAGTGTGGGAGTTGATTTGGGAGGAATAAAACCACTCTGCCCTCTAGGCTCTTATAAGAAATCAGTGCCGCACTGACTTATGTACGAGAAGGATATGTTGCTGGTCTAAGTGACACATCTTTCTAAAGCGAGGTGACCTCATGATATATAGAGATGTTTTAGTCTCTCATGAAAAGTTACGGTTTGGGTTGATTTACGCTCTATATCTCTGTCACTATTTGTTGTAGAGAGACTTGGCACAGCTAGTTAGCTATATAAAAATATTGAGTTTTCAGATACCTATTTGAATTTGAAAATTTTAGCTAAAAGAAAAGAACTTGAAAATATGCAAGAAACAGGGATTAAAAAATAATTTCAACTATAAGTTCTAAAAATAGCTTTCAATTTCAGACATCTCAAAGATATATTGTGAAACAACTCTTCCTCTTTCCAATGAATCCAGTCTGGTGTCTAAGGAAAAATGTGGAGCTGATATAAAGCTTTGAAGTTACCCCTAAAATATTCATTAAATAGCTGTTGAAAAACTCGTTTTCTATTGGCTGTAGCCAAATTTTAGCTCAAACAATAATATTTATTACTATTGCTTGATATTGACTTTTTGACTCGATTTATTAGAGTTTTGCTTCCTTCTTCAGGCTGGGGAGAACTTTTTCCTGAAGGTGACAGCCTCTGACGGCAGCATCCCCATCAGTGCTGAGATAAGAGTGGAGGTCCGGGGCAGCTCCTCACCCGCTAGTGGCCCCAAGACTCGGCACCCTCACAGTGGACTGTTGGCTGCCCTGAACCCTGGGATGCCCCCCATTATGGGGCACAACACTCAGCTCTTCAATGGTGAGGAATAAATGCGCTAACTTATACATTTAGTCCTTGTGAAGAGATTGGCTGATAAATGTACGTGGCTAATGTTTGATTTAATTAAGTAGACATTTGGTGCAAGAAAAAGAGAGAGAATTAACTCATTCTATTGATATATGAATAAGTATTACATTAAAATTTTAACATGTGATAGCTGCTAAATTTATATATACATTAAAACAATAAGAAAAAACTTAGCTACTTCACTACTCATTTTCAATCATATAAGAAACAATAATGACTTCCATTGTATATGTTTTTTTAATAAGATCGAAACTGTAGCAATATCTTATGAGAAAAACATAACCAAGTTAAAATGAAATTACCTACTCAACTAGTTTCTTTTCTGAGAGATATGACTTGAAAAAGTCGTAAGCTCTTTGTGAAAGCCTAAATTTTATTTCCCTTCTCACTATTATTCCTTTGTTCATCCAGTTCTCCATCTTCCTTTCTCACTAGTAACTATCCCTTTATTTGGTTTGTCAGATCACCGCAAGTCTCCTCCAGTTTTGCATCTTCCCGAAGAAGGGCTTTGGTTGGTGTCTCACACAGCAGAGGTAGGGACAGTCATCGACACTGTGAACACTCTGTCCCTCTCTCACTCTTCTGGAGACAGTCTTTTCTCCATCTCCTCCAATAGTCTCCTCTCCATTGAGCCAAGGAGTGGAGTAGTGACAGTCAACAGCTCCCTCCTTCACGAGGTAAAGAAAACAATCAGTTAGCTAAAGTAGATTTAATAAAGTCATTAAATAATCTAGCGACAGTTGGAACTCTATCCTTAAGAGCTAACTTCATCCCACTTCAAGGGCAACTAATATTCAAAATCTCATTTTTATGCGTTACACAACGAGTTACTTTGAAAAGATGTCATTAGATGTGTAACATCAGTATTTAACATTTGTTGCAGTTTATTCTCAATCCTCGTAAAATTCGCTATTATGACTAATTGAACGAGTAAAGTTTTAACATATTTGACACTTTCCCCTCTTCTTTCAATTTCAATTAAGAAATAACTGTATTTGTTCTCACACTATTTGTCGTTATTTTCGTAACACTAAAGACATTTCTCTCACTGTCAGTAGCTAATTAATTGCCCCGTGACATTTCAGCCGTAGAATGATACCATTTAGTCTTCATCTGACTTCAATGTTATACTTTAGATGGAGTCTTCTCAAAACTAAAATTGATAATATACCTCCTAATCATTTTAAGAAATTGCGTTATTGCATCATTTAAAGTAATAAACCATCCTGAAACTGTTAGAAAATTGATGCTAAAAATGATAGTCTAAGGTGCCTCGGAAAATACTCTGGCTATTTATTACAGCAATTTTATTGATGTGGAGAAAATGAGACCATTTTGAAGTTTCTAGTCCTTAGTTTAGAAATTATGAGCATTTGAAAAAAAGTTTACTTTCTGTGGTTCATCCTGTAGTTATTTCCCCATTTGTTTATAAGTTTCTCTTTTAGGTTGGTGACCATTTGGTGAGTGTGATGGTGAGCAATGAGTTCGGTACCGGATCTGGAGAGATGATCCTTCGTATTGACGGACCAGAGGACTTCACACCTCCTAGCGTTGACTTCGACAGCACACCTCCTCACAGTACTCTTATTAACACAATAGATGAGCATCACAATGGAAACGGTCTGATAGCCATCATAAAAAGTAAGACGTAACTTTATATTTTACATATACCTAAACTAATAAATTAATTTTGGAATGTATCATTTGATTGTAGAAGATAAAGTTTGAAAATTCGTTTTTAATTATGATGATTGTTTTAAAATCGTAAAATAATGAATTGAAGCAGACTATTAAGTATTAATACCATTGTTGCATTTAGGTTTGCATTGTATATCTTTTTTGATGTTTTAGTTACTTTACTTACCTGTGTGTTTCAGATGGGCCTGTACCAGTGATGGTAGACAAGTCAGAGCCCATTAACAGTACAGATGTTAACCCCCCAACTCCCGAAGCTACCAAAGAGTTGCGAGTGGTTGTCATCGTACTTCCTCTTCTCTTCACACTCCTCTTCTCTCTTCTCATTTGCTGCTGCAGGAAAAACATCAAGAAAACTGCTATCAAGGTAACAAAATGCAATGAATTGATTTCCTTTATGTAACTTACATGGCATTTTATCGAAATTATGATATTCATTGGAAAATGAATTTTGGTCAGAATATGGTTCGAAGCTCTGGTAAATTCCTCTCTATTTTGTTCAAAAGATATCTTTCTTTTTTGTTGGTTCCTCTGACAGGCTAGCGAGAGCGTTTTTAACTACGATAAGAAGGACCTGGAGATGAGTCCTGTGTCCTCTGGCTCTAACACACTGAACAGTGGAGTTAATCTTCCCTTCAGCATCACCAAACTACTCAGCAGAAGAGCGCACGATAATGACTATCAGGAGAAACGATCCATTAGCAAGGTGAGCTGTATGACTCAGAGAAATGGATATTTCAAATGTGTTCATAGTTTGGGTTTCGATGAAATAGCTATGTTCTTCTGTGGTCGAAAAATAAAATTTAGTTTCAAGATTAGTGTTAGCTACTCAACAATAGCTCATTTAATTTTTCGAATTTGAGTAGAACAGCTATTTATAATTCTTCAAAGACGAAATAATTGTCACAGCAATAATTGTGGCATAAGTAGTGTTTATTTGCTGAAATAATACTAGTGCATTGAATTTACTAATTTACTCATGTAACGGCTGACTCACACCTCTGTGTCAATTGTGTTTCAGTCACTGAGCAGCAAAGGCAGTCCGTCTCTTCTTCCTGACGTAGCAGACGAATGGGAGATTCCCAGACACAAACTGAAGGTCATCTCCATTCTTGGAGAGGGATGTTTCGGACAGGTGTGGAAGTACGAGGCTCAAGACATCAGAGACGATGGCTCTGGAAAGATTTTTGTGGCTGTGAAAACATTGAAAGAATCTGCTGGTATGCAGGAGAGACAAGATTTGATACAAGAGTTGAAAGTTCTGAAGAGTTTAGGACATCATCCTAATGTCGTGTCTTTGCTTGCTTGTTGCACGGAGAAAGGTAAGTAAGACACTCCCTACTAACCTAACTAGTTAGTTTGTACCCAAATCACTATAATCTAATCATTCTGAATTAGTGTACTTCATATGAATGAAGTGTTAATTTGTTGATCCACAGAGCCAATGTTAGTCGTGCTAGAATATCTTGAAAATGGAAAGCTCCAAAGTTACCTAAGGGACAGAAGATCTGGAACTCCTTACAATAATCTGCATGGAATATCTTCCAGTCTCAGTCCAAGAGACCTCACTATTTTCTCTTTGCAAGTTGCCAAGGGAATGGATTACCTCAATTCACATGGGGTAGGTACACTCATTATACATAGCTAATACGATTTACAAATGAAAGTGCATTAGTATCTTTAATTTCTATCAACTATTTTAGATTGATACTATTATTACAAACTGTCTGTACTATCACATATATAACACATTTGTAATGAATACCTACTTCAGTCATAATAATAGTTTTAATTGTTTGTGTTCAGATCGTTCACAGAGACTTAGCGGCAAGAAATGTGTTGGTGGGACAAGACAAAGTCTGTAAAGTCGCAGACTTTGGATTTGCCCGAGACATCGCTAACAACCACGTCTATGAGAGGAAGAGTAATGGCCGCCTGCCTATCAGGTGAGAAATCAACACTCGAAAATATTCAGCTCCTATTGTTGGAATTTATAAAGGGGCTTCTTTAGGAACTGTATTTGCTAGTTCTCAATAATGTTGTGGCATAAGAATAGGGAGTTGGATATTATTTTTTGGATAGGATTCATTATTTAGGCAATGTTATAGCAAAAGAATGCTCTCCTTACGACTGATACACTAAATCAGTTGTCAACTTCAGTTCGAGTTTACAGAACTTCAACAGAAGTTCTTGTAATGATTAGTAACAGGTTGTGATAAACATTACCAGATTCAACCAGTTATGATTGATGCATAAGTTAATTTGTTATTAATCTCGCAGGTGGATGGCTGTGGAATCTCTTTTCGACAATATCTTCTCAAGCAAAACTGATGTCTGGAGTTTTGGTATTTTACTCTGGGAAATAGTCACACTAGGTAAGTACTGACAAACTCCTTTAATTGTGTAACTATCCCGTCACAACCCCCTCACACATGTCTTTCCCGCAGGTTCCACCCCTTATCCCGGCATTGGAGCAGAAGAAGTCATGAAGAAAATAAAGAGTGGCTACAGATTAGAAAAACCTGACTACTGCAAAAGAGAAGTGAGTATTTGTGACTATTTCTGTAGTTTCATATTTCCTATTCTTTTTAACTCTCTCTATTTCAGATGTACAACATCATGTACTACTGTAGCTACATATTTCTTATCCTTCTCTTTATTTCAGATGTACAACATCATGTACTACTGTAGCTACATATTTCTTATCCTTCTCTCTATTTCAGATGTACAACATCATGTACTACTGTAGCTACATATTTCTTATCCTTCTTTCTATTTCAGATGTACAACATCATGTACTACTGTAGCTACATATTTCTTATTCTTCTCTCTATTTCAGATGTACAACATCATGTACTACTGTAGCTACATATTTCTTATCCTTCTCTCTATTTCAGATGTACAACATCATGTACTACTGTAGCTACATATTTCTTATCCTTCTCTCTATTTCAGATGTACAACATCATGTACTACTGTTGGTACGAAGATGCTAACGACAGACCTACTTTCAAAGAACTAATTCGTCATTTGGAGGATCTTATTGTGTCTGAGGTGGACTACATTGAGATAAATAAATTCCCAGAGAGATGTTACTACAACATTAACACTACAGCGGCAAGCGGGGAACTCATCTGAACATGACAGATATTAACTCATCTGGACCTGACAGATATTAACTCATCTGGACCTGACAATAGATCTGGTAACATTTTACCAGATATTACAGATCAGTTACGATTTATCGAAGAGTTTCACATCTTTTGTGCAATTTCACATTTTATCTGGTAGCCTTGATATGTGGAACATGTCTGATAATTGGTAGTTTACTAGTAATTGAGTCGTTGTAAATATTTTGTTATTCCACTCATTTAGTACATTGTACATAAAAAGATTTAGTTACTTGTAAATAGATAGTTCTTAACAAAGTGTTAAATGTTCGCAGGCAAGAATAGTACATAGTGCAATATAGAATATTTAAAAGGATTTACTTATTGCAATTCTTTAAACTTCACACTAATTTTAAGTATAAAGTATTTAATTGTTATGTAGATAGTAAGTTTTTCAGATTTTATTATAGTAAAATATGGATTTAATTACATGTTACATCTTATGATTTTTCTTTTTAAAGTAATAGCTACCTAAAATACTAATACAATACTCTTTGAAAACATTAATTTGAAATGATCTATTTGGCCTTTTTTTTAAAAACAGTAGCTAGCTATATTAGAAAGAACGTGCATGGACAATTCATCCACGAATTGCTTCATTCATTCAGCTTATGACTTATGTCAAGAAAACCAGATTGGTTCTTCGTGTGGATTCTCGAGTGGTTCTATATGGTTCCCCTGCACTGATAATCTTGGTAATCTCCTCGTGCAATAGTGCTCTACTATCATATACTCTAGCCAAGATTAGCCAAGTTAGGACTGGGATTGGCCGTTGAATTAGTCGTAAACTAGGATTCGGAAGCGTCTCCGCAGACTAAGGTGCGTCTCCGTAGACTTGGATTGGCACTTGGATGCTTTCGTACACTTGGGCCCTTGGATTATAAATCCAGTAAGAATTTGGACTAACTACCTTCGACAATTTGCCAAAATAACAATAAAAAAAAAAAAATTACATAATAATCAATTGAATTAAATTATTAATTCATCAATTATTGTGAATCAAAAATTTTGCAAGTCAATATCAATATTAATTAATAATCTCAATAAGTTGAATAATAAGTATTTATTTCTAGTGTTTATTAATTAGGAATAGTTGAATTATTTATTTGTTATTGTTTATGATTTATAATGAATAATTATTAATAATTGTAGTTAATTTAATATGAGACTCATAATATTACTTTGGCAAAAGTAGAAGCATTAAAAATAGTTTGTACTTAATATACTAGTAGGTTGAATTTTGAGAAAAATGTTACTGGTCATCACTGGCTTTTTAATAATTGTAATTAATATTTAAATTTCAAATCCTGAAGTTGAAAGATGTCATATAATAACTTAATTATAATATATAAAATAAGCAATGAATTGGAAGAATAGAATTAACAAATGTTTAACATTTTTAATACTGTCAGAAATTATCCCAACTTATGCAGTTTGGATCAACTGAGAACAGTTGGTCATGTTTTCAAACCTGCAAAATAGGATGTAAGAAAAAGTCTGTGGGTATCAAACTGACATTTCCAAGATGGGAAATAAGGTAATTCTGAATGTGGAATATTCTTATTAAATGTTGATGTTATTACTCTAAACATCTAAATACATAATGCTAATAGGAGCTAATTAGTTAATAATCATATAAATATGAAATATCAGTACCTAGATATATTTATGGCACTAGCTAATATGGCAATTCAGTACCTACAAATAAAGATGGCATTATTAAGGATATTATTACAATAATCTGTGAGAGAATAAACAATAGTTATATATTTACCCAATGTTACTTTAGAAAAGAGAATTGAGTTGAAGTTAGTCTAAGTCTTTTGTTACTACCTAACCGTTCTTTTGAAGAGTGCTAGGGTAACGTATCACCACAGATCACTCAGACGCAGGTAAATTGCGACCTTCTGAAGACAGTCTCTAAAATATTCTGAACTGAAATTACATTAAAATAGTACATACCTACCAAAAGAAGCGCAGTGCACGCTATAATTTATTACCGTACGGTTTTAACGAATGTTTGGAATCTGCCAATCTGGGTGTGGGTCATGTATGTAATAACTTATTAAGTAAATGAAATATCATTAATTTAGGCTGTTTTCATTAAAATAGACACACTTGTAACTTAGTTTTGGATGCTCCAAATTTGAAAATAAGTAGTTATTATTATAACTTTCTTCTTAACCTTTCAATCTGATTCAAATTTTAATATGTTATTATGGATGATAATGACTATCAGTTGGTAAAATTTCAGCTTTGAAAAGCTCATAAATGTAATCATATAATTTTTTTTTATCTTTACTCTCATTCTCAAATCACTCTTTTTAATGTATCTCAAAGTCATTAGGGATAAAATCTTTACAGAAGAGGAAATTCCTTCACGAACTACGAGTGAGGGGTTGAGTTCCCTGAAGGGGTGGACACAGACCCGAGTCATTAGGTATATGTTGCCTAAAAGTATTAGCATCAAAATTAAACAGCAACGTTGCGTAACTGAAGAAAATGGAAATGAAAAAAAAACCAATGGTGGAAATAATCTATATAAATTTATATAATATATCTTACCAATGATGAGAATACTCTATATTATTTAAATTATATCCTACCAATGATGAGAATACTCTAGATTATTTATTATATATTTTGGAGACTGCAGTATTTTCTAAGAGAATGTTGTGACGAAGAACTCGCACCAATTATTCTTCAACCATCCAAAGTTCAAAACTCTGTCGTCCACTTGGTTATCGTGAACTGTATTTGAATTTGTATTCAATTCTTATTTTCGGATATGAAGAACTTACTAACTAAAAGACTGTTCGTAACTAATTAAACACCACGCTACCAATAAATAGAAGAATAATCAAAGGAAAAGGAAAGTGAATAAAAGGAACATGAGAATAAAAATAATTAATAGAATCAGTTTAAATAGTCCCTAAGGTAGGTATACAAGAAATGTCACCTAACGGAGTGGATGACAAAGGTAATTAGTTAGCAAGTGATGTATTAAATAATAATCTTAAAAGAGTTAAATAACTAAAAAAAACTTGAAAAAGGCCTTAACCCTTTCACTCCGACTTTTGCACAGTCAAAATTTTGTTTGTTTTGCAACATCCCTGTTCATATAACACCTATAAACCACCTCAACCAATATCTCTGTTATTGCTAATTATCAGGCGTGGGACAAAAGTGTGGGATAATTTGGTCCCAACAGTATTTCACTAATAGTGAAAATAAATGACATAGGTGTATTATAATACTGTAGGGACAGATCTGTCCCTATTTGAAGTATATGCTATATCATACAGCTGGCAACTCCCCCTTTCGATATAATCCTGATTTGTCCCATCCCAAGCCATTTTAGCGGTAGAAAATGTGTTTTAGTACTTAAAAATTATTATTGGGGCAAAAATAACCCATTAGGATCAAAATGGTTAAATGATAATTACGTTCACAGAATGCGGAAGGTAATATTTTAGGCGAATTTTATTTATTTATCATCTTGTTATTTGCATAACTGAAAAAGTATTGAACCAAATTGCCTTAAACTTAGTGGGACGATTGGTCAATATCAACGAACCATCTGATGATATTTTGAGAGCTATCCGGTCAAAGGTCAAGGTCATTTATAACTCAAAAATATTTTTAAAAATGGCCTGAAATATGATGGGCCAATTGAACAATATCCAGGAACCATTTGATTAGATTTTGGGAGTGAACGGGTCAAAGGTCAACGTCATTTACAACTTAAGGCAAATTATTGGATGGTCAATGTTATAGGATGTGGCGAAGGTATGCGCACTACGAGTGTACGTAATCTAGTTTAATATCAAATGGGCGGAGTTTCTGACATCACGTTATTTCTCCCGTAAAATAATAACGCAACCTTCCCCGTTACTTGGCTATGTCAGTCACAGGGGTGACAGTCTCTAGCTGGTAGTGGTTGTGGTTGTACGACAGTCTCTAGCTGGTAGTGGTTGTATGTCAGTCTCTAGCTGGTAGTGGTAGTTGTTGTACGTCAGTCTCTAGCTGGTAGTTGTTGTGTGTGATATAGTGAAGGGAGACAACCAGGTATAACATTTATAATAGCAATTCTCTTCTACTGTTCAACTGGTAAGTTACTTTGTGCGTCCTTCTTATTTCATTATTAGTTAAAATTTACTATTTTTCATTACCCATAGTTTATTATTTCTATTCTCTAAAATGAATTTCACCGTACAGTAATTAAAATAGTTAATATATTGATGCTTATTTATACATTTATACCGGGTGATAATACTAGTTGTTTATTATAATAAAGCGGAATTAACTTACTCATTACTGAAACGCTTTTACAAAATTATAAATAAGTACCATGCCACATTCAGTCATCAGTGTATCATGAATTTAATTCCAATGAATTCAACACTAACCTTTTAAATACATTTATGAAATACACAACTTTACTAATATTAATGAGTTCTTAAGAGATGTAGGTGAAACATTTAAAAAAGAAGATGATAGTAGCAATTTTTACGACTATATAATATATTAGTTGTACCTCAGTATATAGATTATGGACCACAAAAATATCCAAATTCAACTGCTAATAACTTTGGAATAAATCCAAGATATTTTAACCCTTTTTGTTGAATTATGACAAGAACATAGTTTTTGATCACTCTATCAAATGCCGACAAATTGTTAATATTTTTTTCTCCCAACATTGTGTTGAAAAACTTTAGGTCCTGACATTGATGTCAAGATTCTTTCGATATAGGATTATTCTCCAATATTTCAATTTATTACGTGATTTCTATTCCTCATGTCCTTCAATTTATTGAGCAGAGATAGTTAGACCTTAATTTTTAAATATCCCCACATAAATAAAATGACAAGGTATGAGATCGGAGATTCTTGCAAATATTCTACAGCCGAACTGTTCTTGCAAATGATTTTCAATGAAGATGATCTGTGTTCTGCCACCAGATCCATTTAAACTGTTATGCCTTTCAAGCAATCTGAGTTTCGGGGTATTTTCTCAATTCAAAAGTTGCTAATAATTCTCCATCATAAAATAAATTTGTGTAGCAAAATAAAAACAATAATTATTTTAAGCCTTTTAATGATTTTTACCTGGAAAACTTTGTGTGAAACTTACCTTTTTACTTCTGCTTTTCAACACAAAGCTGAGAGAAGAAAAATATTACAAATTGACGTCATTTTCAGGAGTGGTAAAAAACAGTTTTCTGAACATAATGAAACAAAAAGAGTTAAAATATCTTTGATTTATTCCAAAGTTATAAGCAGTTGAGTTCTTTTTTCTTTTTTGTAGTCCAAACTCTATAAGACGATAGTTTACTCTCACAATACTTCATTTAAAATCACTCTCACTCTTACTGATTGAGTGATACCTACAGTAATATCTACAGTGGGAGTATGCATGCTTTAATTATTTCTTTAACAGTTTCTATAATAATTAACTGCATTTTTCACAAGTGAATTACTCTAAACAAAATAACTTTTTTTATATTATACGCAGCACACTACTTTTTATGTCAGTTATTATTGCTAAATGTGTTTATCAAATAAAGCTAACCAGAACTATTTTCTGTGACATTATTGATTGTAAATATTTATTTATCAAGTAGATAACTAACAGTGAGAACTACTACAACTAAAGCACTCAAAATGACTCTTTTTTCCTATTTTCATCAGTGGGGTATCATTTTAGCACATGTTGAGCAAGCTCTTACAAACACTAGCTGGTGTGCGACGTTGTTACAAATGTACAAGTGTTTGAAAATGACAAAGAAGTTGAAATGACTCCTTGGTATTTGTAGCGATATTTGCTACGTTAGGGAGGTGATACGTTAGTTATTATATAAATATATCTGTAATTGTTCTACCTCACTCCTTGCATTACTCTAAAGAATACAAACAAACAAAAATTGACACTAAATTGTTACGATGTATTTATATATTCTGGAGGTTTGACTTATTTGGAAGTGAAAGCTCACATTCTGGCAACTAAATCGACGCAATGAAAGCAATTCATTGACTTGGAATATTGCCACTTCCCCACTCTAAATATGATTGCACTGTCATCACTTCTACACAAAAATTAGATATTATTTACTGTATAACCACATTGTGATGTATAGATTCTTTTTCTACCTACCAGAGAGGTATAGTGTTTGGCTTTATAACCACATTGTGATGTATAGATTCTTTTTCTACCTACCAGAGAGGAATTGTGTTTGGCTTTATAACCACATTGTGATGTATAGATTCTTTTTCTACCTACCAGAGAGGAATTGCCTTTGGTTTTATAACCACATTGTGATGTATAGATTCTTTTTCTACCTACCAGAGAGGAATTGCCTTTGGTTTTATAACCACATTGTGATGTATAGATTCTTTTTCTACCTACCAGAGAGGAATTGCCTTTGGTTTTATAACCACATTGTGATGTATAGATTCTTTTTCTACCTACCAGAGAGGAATTGCCTTTGGTTTTATAACCACATTGTGATGTATAGATTCTTTTTCTACCTACCAGAGAGGAATTGCCTTTGGTTTTATAACCACATTGTGATGTATAGATTCTTTTTCTACCTACCAGAGAGGAATTGCCTTTGGTTTTATAACCACATTGTGATGTATAGATCCTTTTTCTACCTACCAGAGAGGAATTGCCTTTGGTTTTATAACCACATTGTGATGTATAGATCCTTTTTCTACCTACCAGAGAGGAATTGCCTTTGGTTTTTCCCATTTTGTAACATTGCCTCTAAAGGGAAACAAACTCTCCTCTCACTCTCTCGTGACCTTCCTAACCTGTTTGGTACACACTCCATTTGAACTCTCATGTTAGAGGATACTTCTGACTTCTCTATAGCTCTGTTATTAGTATTAACTTAAATGTTATTATTTCATTGCTATTTATTATTATTTCATTGCTATTTATTATTATTTCATTGCTATTTATTATTATTTCATTGCTATTTATTATTATTTCATTGCTATTTATTATTATTTCATTGCTATTTATTATTTCATTCTACCAAAGGATACTTCTGTCTTCTCTAGCTGTATTATTAGTATTAACTCTAATTTTATTTCATTGTTATTTAGGTGAATGGTTAACAATGAACTTTGAATGATTTTCGGTGTGGCTGATTTCCAGGGGAAAATGGACTTTGCAGTTCATTTGCAGAGAATTTTTTCGTATTGACATTTAAGAAAACTCACCAAAATGACTTTGATTTTTTTCAAGATATAATATTAATTATTTTATAATGGAAATGAAGATGATGAACATATCTTTGAAAAATAATAACTGAATTAACTTGCAAGGTACATTGTTTAGTCGTAATTTATCTATTTGAGTTCATTTGACTTCTTTTATGTTAGTTTGTAGTTCTTCACTGGCTGTATTATTTGCCTTTACTATGTGCTCATTTACCAGAAAAAATGGCGTTAAACTGTTTGCTGTTAAGAAGGCAACAATTATCTACTATACATCGCAGAAATAAGTTATGGTTGGGCCATAGAAGAGGGGTCTTTCTCCCTTATCATTCCATGTCCCCACCGTAAAGTTGTGTGTGGGTTAGGTTAGATAGGTGTTGCTTTAATATAGAGCAGGTAACACATTGCACACAGGTGAAAGTGAATACAGGGACACACCGCTCTACCTTTCTCATCCTAATGATCTATATGCCTAAATAGAATTAGAACAATAGCATTTTATTCAAATTGATCATTTTATTGAATTAAATGTATTGAATGTCTTTTTATTCTTCTGAATATTTCAGTTCAAGGAACAGTTCCCCCGAACTGTTCTTCATATTTCTCTTTATCACATCCCCATCCTCTATTATATTGCGATAAACTTTACAAAGAGTACATTGCATGCACTCTTTGTATCAAATTAGTCTCCTCTTCCTTAGGTGGTGCGAAATAATCCCATGACAGTTACCCGAATGATATACTCAAATATGTGAACACTTTGTCTCTATATACCCCCCCCCCCCTCCCCTACAGCGGACCGCTAACCTGACCATACATGATTATAACATATTTCTGCATGTCTAATTAGTCCACATCAAATGATAAACTCTTGACATTACGTGACTGTCCATTTTTTTTACACTGGTACATGTGTGGTTACTTTGCAGAATGTCTGCAGTGTTTTTATTTACACTGCAGGCAACTTCTCATTTATGTGATATTTTCTAACTGTCTGTCGTTTAACAAAGGGAATATGAGAGATGCATTGGTTATTAATGATATGTATATCTGCTCCATCTACTGACCAATCATTGCTATTAAAAAAGAATACGAATAATAATGTTTATTTATTATTCACTAGAAATACCCAACCTATTTCTACTTCAAAATACGTTGCATCATGACTTACTCAATGTACATTAATACCGATTTACATTAGTAAGTAATATATTAGCTGTGAATTGATTCTGCATAATCGAGTTGAAAACAATAGATTGAATAAATCAATTAAGTAAGCCTTGGTACATGTATTGACATTTTCAAATCTAAATTTTCCATGTCTTATAATGTAATAAATTTCTATACAACTGAAATTGAATATCGAAACTTTAGATCTGAAAGAAGAATTAATGTTTTAATTAAGTTAATTCGGGTCAATATTTGAGAGAGATTTGTAAAGGAAATCAAAACAATTAGCATCTTCCATTATTTCATGAAAAGGTTTTTCTTTCTATAAAGTTTCTATCCATTGAAATAAGAATTGCAAGTCATTCCTAATTTCAGTGACCGAATTATTTCCTGATGAGAAAATTACCAACTCTCTTTCTTTTGTACTTTTTTTATAATTCTTCCTTTATTTACTCCTATTTACTTACATCAATTTCTTTCTGTGTGTGCTTTCTTTCTCAGAAATAATCATTCGATTATCACAGTTCATAAGTACAATCTTTTCTGGTAACTAATAATTAGACTCTGCAACTGATTAGCAAAGAAGAAATATAGGGGAGGGAGGGAGGGAGTTAGTTAATCTCTTTCTAGTTGAATTATCGCAATTAACCAATAATTATGTACTATGGTAGTGCTTTGTTCATTAAAATAATGACTATAACAAAGGAGGAAATTTCATTTCATTTTAGATAGCGCCATCTAGTGACAAATAGATTATTTTTTTCAATCATCCATTATGGTAATTTAGGGTCTTTTTTACTGTCATTTTACCTATGAAAAGTTAATAAATTGACGCTGGTTATTGCGCCATTATTTAAGCATTTTCGACTAAAAAGTCAACTAATCAATTATTAGAAATTGTACTTTTTTATCCTTTATGTTCCTTACATAAATAATTGACATGATTACTTAATTGTGTAGCTAAAATTATATAGAATAATTGCTTGTATAATATATGAGTATTTACATTAGATCCTATGCCTTCTATCTAGTTTTACTTGAATTCTAACTAACTTATAAGTTCATGAAACTATAGAGAATACGGAGTCACTTTTTCACAAAAATCATAAGAGTCTAATTTCATAAAAACATAAAAGTCTAATTCATAAAAACATAAAAGTCTAATTTCATAAAAACATAAGAGTCTAACATAAGAGTCTAATTTCATAAAAACATAAAAGTCTAATTCATAAAAACATAAAAGTCTAATTTCATAAAAACATAAAAGTCTAATTTCATAAAAACATGAGTCTAATTTCATAAAAATATAAAAGTCTAATTTCATAAAAACATAAGTGTCTAATTCATAAAAATATAAAAGTCTAATTTCATAAAAACATAAGAGTCTAATTTCATAAAAACATAAGAGTCTAGTTTCATAAAAACATAAAAGTCTAATTTCATAAAAACATAAGAGTCTAATTCATAAAAACATAAGAGTCTAATTCATAAAAAAAAAGAGTCTAATTCATAAAAACAAAAGAGTCTAATTCATAAAAACATAAGAGTCTAATTTCATAAAAACATAAGAGTCTAATTCATAAAAATATAAAAGTCTAATTTCATAAAAACATAAGAGTCTAATTTCATAAAAACATAAGAGTCTAATTCATAAAAATATAAAAGTCTAATTTCATAAAAACATAAGAGTCTAATTTCATAAAAACATAAGAGTCTAGTTTCATAAAAACATAAAAGTCTAATTTCATAAAAACATAAGAGTCTAATTTCATAAAAACATAAAAGTCTAATTTCAAAAAAACATAAAAGTCTAATTTCATAAAAACATAAAAGTCTAATTTCAAAAAAACATAAGAGTCTAATTTCATAAAAACATAAGAGTCTAATTTCATAAAAACATAAGAGTCTAATTTCATAAAAACATAAGTCTAATTTCATAAAAACATAAAAGTCTAATTTCAAAAAAACATAAGAGTCTAATTTCATAAAAACATAAGAGTCTAATTTCATAAAAACATAAGAGTCTAATTTCATAAAAACATAAGAGTCTAATTTCATAAAAATATAAAAGTCTAATTTCATAAAAACATAAAAGTCTAATTTCATAAAAACATAAAAGTCTAATTTCATAAAAACATAAGAGTCTAATTCATAAAAACATAAGAGTCTAATTCATAAAAACATAAGAGTCTAATTTCATAAAAACATAAGAGTCTAATTTCATAAAAACATAAGAGTCTAATTCATAAAAACATAAGTCTAATTTCATAAAAACAAAAAAGTCTAATTCATAAAAACATAAGTCTAATTTCATTAAAATATAAAAGTCTAATTTCATAAAAACATTAAAATCTAATTTCATAAAAACAGAAGAGTCTAATTCATAAAAACATAAGAGTCTAATTTCATAAAAACATAAGTCTATAATTTGATAAAAATATAAAAGTCTAGTTTCATAAAAACATAAGAGTCTAATTTCATAAAAACATTAAAGTCTAATTTCATAAAAACATAAGAGTCTAATTCATAAAAACATAAGAGTCTAATTTCATAAAAATATAAAAGTCTAATTTCATAAAAACATAAGTCTAATTTCATAAAAATATAAAAGTCTAGTTTCATAAAAACATAAAAGTCTAATTTCATAAAAACATAAAAGTCTAATTTCATAAAAACATAAGAGTCTAATTTCATAAAAATATAAAAGTCTAATTTCATAAAAACATAAAAGTCTAATTTCATAAAAACATAAAAGTCTAATTTCATAAAAACATAAGAGTCTAATTTCATAAAAATATAAAAGTCTAATTTCATATAAACATAAAAGTCTAATTTCATAAAAACATAGAAGTCTAATTTCATAAAAACATAAGAGTCTAATTTCATAAAAATATAAAAGTCTAATTTCATACAAACATAAAAGTCTAATTCATAAAAACATAAAAGTCTAATTTCATAAAAATATAAAAGTCTAATTTCATAAAAATAGAAGAGTCTAATTCATAAAAACATAAAAGTCTAATTTCATAAAAACATAAAAGTCTAATTTCATAAAAATATAAAAGTCTAATTTCATAAAAACATAAAAGTCTAATTCATAAAAACATAAGAGTCTAATTCATAAAAACATAAGAGTCTAATTCATAAAAACATAAGAGTCTAATTTCATAAAAACATAAAAGTCTAATTCATAAAAACATAAGTCTAATTTCATTAAAATATAAAAGTCTAATTCATAAAAACATAAGAGTCTAATTCATAAAAACATAAAAGTCTAATTTCATAAACAGTCCTCTGGTAATTGAAGTAAAAAATGTTTGATTACAAATTTCTATTTCTAATCTGATGCAATACTATTTTTTTGCAGTATGATTAACTTTTTTAGAAAAGTTGTGTTTAATTTTAATTGAAGATCTTACTTCAAAATGATATAAATTGAAAGGTTAAAAGCAATATATTTTAAGCACAACAGCCATTATTAAAGACAATCTTCAAAAAAAGATTACGGCGATTTGAAATCTTTCCTTGTTTAAAAAATTCTACTGGCAAACAACAAATGTTAATTATGATCACAAATTTGGATTCTATTAATTTGCATTCCTGAATAAATGCAAATGAAGGAGACTAAATTTACACTTCATTGAATCAAATATTTTAATTCAGCATAGAAGGAGCGTGATGCTGAGACAGAATTTGTTGGTGGTGTCATCCTGCGTTGTTCTGCTCCTGTTGCCAGCAGTGCAGACATCATGGAAGTGGCAGAGTGATTCAACTCAGTTGGTAAGTATACAAAAGTCACTTTGTATTATCTATAAAATTATTAACCTATACTCAACATAGGCCACTCAGTATCACAGTAGTACGAGTATCGTCTCATGTGAGTGAGGCCGAGGTTCGCATCCTGCAATTGCTCAGTTGGGTATACGTCACAGTACAGAGAAGATATAGTATCCCAGAGCTATAGGGGGGATATTACGCGTGTCCCGGTAGGCTGTGACGTCACATGTCAACAATGGTGCGTACGTTTGTACGTACAGTACAAACACAAAAGATGGCTGCAACACACCCAACTTTTGTTAAATAACGTTTTCGGAGATATTTTTTTAAATTCCACATTACCGCATGTTATTATCCAATCATTATAGTCATACGGACGAAAATTAAAAAATGACTGTTGATGAAATTGCTACTGGTCTTTTTACACCCAAAATAGTAACAAATTTTTAGTCTTGAAGAAGACGATTCATTCAAGATAATTAGATCATTAGTCAGATCGGTCGCGTTGGCCGCCATCTTAATTCTCTATTCCACGTGACCCACAGCAATTCTGTTTACTATGACGTGACCTCTTGCTTACATACATGACGTCACAGCCTACCCAGAATAAATTTAAATAATACATGTAACTGGGGTACTATACTATTCTTTTTACTATGGTATACGTCTTGTGTATGTGGTTACTGGTAAGGCCAGAGTCACCTGACAGAGAGTTGGGTTAGGTCAGGATTTAGTACATAAACTTGGTAGTCTGAGTACTTCAGAGCATCCCATTCAACTTTAATCTTTATACTCAACCTAGCCAGTTGAAAGCAACCATCATGTGCTAACTCTCACATTTGATATGATCACTACTTCGATAGTTCAATTTAACGCGTTATCCCCTACCATTTAATGCTTTAATAACAAATAGTATAGAAATATGTCACATTTAGTGGACGGAAAAGACAAATGACATGGAGGTTTTTGTCTTTTCAGAGTAATTTATCCAGAGTAGATTCAAGTGATGAGGTGCCATCAAATGGATCTCATGAAGAAGATATCACCATAGAGAATGAAGAGGCACAAAGTAAAGCCTATGAAGAGGCACAAAGTAAAGCCTATGAAGAGGCACAAAGTAAAGCCTATGAAGAGGCACAAAGTAAAGCCTATGAAGAGGCACAAAGTAAAGACTATATAGAAGATGACAGCTTAGTCATTATCGAAGAGGCAGAAAGACGAAATGAGTCTGTGGAGCCCAGATTCTTTGGTTTCATCCAAACCAAACTGTGTGATGCCGGACTGACATCTGTGAGTATACAGTATTTTATTGCTATAGCTTATATTTTCTAATTTAAACCTCTAACTATATACTTCAGACATTCAGAAGTGTTCACCATTAACAGAGGCCACAAATAATATCAATTTTATTCGCACTTAATTTCAAGATTTTATTTGTACGAAGTTCTAATGGATAGAATTGCAGCCCATATTTTTGTACAGATGTAATAATAGTAAAGTTAGTGTAATATGAATAACACAGGGTGACCCACAAAAAAATGTACCAAACTTTAAATTCCCATATTTTAACAACTATTGAAGAAGGTACAGTTTTCTTTCTAGTATAATTTCATTTGTTGAAACCTTTTCATTACACATTTAAATATTCATAAATTTATTGTTATTTTATGAATTAAAAAACAACTCAAATGATGGGAGAAGAAAATAACTGCGCAAATGGTCAGAAAACGGACAATAAAGTAAGTTCAACCATTAAAAATATATTTAGTAGACAAAATCCCCACTAATAAAACAGATTTATCTCCAAGTTTTAAAAGTATTCATATGGTTTCCAATTATAAAATTCCTTTCATAAAATAGTGACAATCTGGAGAAATGTATTTAAGCACAAAAATGAAGACACTAGTTTAAATTCTAAGAAGGGTAGTTCAGGTCGCAAGAATTCGGTATGATCTGAAGTCGAAATCAATTTTGCTCAGCAACTCCTTTTAAAAAATATAATAAATGTTTCTGTTACGAGAAACGAATTAAATATTTCGAAATTTTCAAACAATTTTTCAACAAAAAGGAAGGCACATTTTAATTTTTAACAAGACCGGGTCGTTCAGTCAGTGTGATGATTTTAATAACCACAGTGATAAAGTCGGTATAAATTATTTTATAAAAGGAATAGTTATATGAATATTCTTAAAACTTAGAAATAAATCAGTTTTATCAATAGAGATTTCGTCTAATAAAGATATTTTTAATATTTTGAACTTACTTCATTGTCCGTTTTCTGACTATATGCGCCAAGACATTTTCACCACTCATCAATTAAGTCGTTATTTAATCTATCAATTCATAAAAAAGTCAACTGTGGATGGAGAAGGTTTCAACAAACAAAATGATACTAGAAAGAATACTGTACCTTCAATAGTTGCTAAAATATACGAATTTAAAGTTGGGTTCACTTCTTTTGGGTAACCCTGTACAATAGAAATATGCCTGTGGTTTTACAGACTGAACTAGAACTGCTAAAGTACAAAAACTTTTACTGGTATCCAATATATATACAGGTATCATGTATACCAACTAAAAGAACCATTTGAAATATTAAATTACATATATATAGTGTCCTAGTAGTCAATATGAGAAAAAAAAAACATTAATATCAAATATATTGATCATAAACATAACAGATGTTCGAATTATTCACTCTGTGCATTGAAAAATGTTTCTATTGTACAGTATTTGTCACTCCTATCCAATTAAATCAGAAACATAAAAATAAGTATGCGGCTCTTCATAAAAATTATAATTTGCACAACTTCTGAGTGCACCCTGTAGTTTGAGATAATTAACATACTCATAACAATTATTGCGAATGATCCTAGATTTAGAATTTTAAATCGATGTTTTTTATACAATTTCTTCTAATTAACTTTTGTTCACGTTCTGGAATAAATATGACATTCAAATTTATGAATAGCTAGTTTGAATGTCATGTTTGAATATCTTTTTTCAATTTTTAACTATCTGTGACTGATTAATTATTCACATTTTTAGTGTGAGGACGAAGCAGAAGACAAAGCAGACTACGGAACAAATACCAAAGTTGGAGAAGCTCCCTACAAGTCTAAAATAAAATATATTCAACCTGTGATGGTACAACCCATTGGAGACCCAATTCCAGTTATTCCCAATTTAGTTAAGAATCAAGGGGGTAAGGGATCAGGTTTGAATTTTGGAGACCTAACTGGTAATCTGGTCTCAGGTGTGAATGTGATGAAAAGTGCCATCTTCGGGGGAGCCGGAGCTCTCTTCGGAAAAGCTCAGAAATTTTTCACTTCTCAGTCTAAGCCGTACGGCAAAGGGAACAAAAAGGTGAAAGGTGGAGGTTACGGACAACAGAGTTCTGGGAGTTTTTCCAGTGGAGGAATTAGTTCAGGAAGCACTGGGTATGGTGAAAGTGGAGGATTAAATTCAGGAAGCATCAGGTATGGGGATAGTAGTCCGAGTAGTGGAGGAGCAAATTCCTTTTCTTCATACGCATCGGTTAGGAAAGATACTTCAAATAGAGGATATGATTCGAATTCTTTTGGCACAGCATTCATAGCTGCTGTCCCATCAAGTGGATTGAGCAGTGGAGATAATTTTGTAAGTGGTGGCTATGGCAGTGTATCAGGTGGAAGTAGTGCTTTTCTTCAAAATATTCAACCAGGAGGAAATACGAACAATGTGTACAATGGAAATGGCGGTAGAATTTTGCATACACCTTTTCCAAATAGTCAACCAGGAGGAAATACAAATGTGTTTAGTGGCGGTAAAATTTTACAAACACACTTTCAAACTCACCACAGTGGAGTGTCTGACCAGACCCTCACTGACTTTGGTCACCCACACGAATCTAACATTTTAGTAGGATCTTCAACCACTCCAGTTGCTACCAATTTCAAACTGAAAAACATTCAAAGTACTTCCTTTGATCCAAACATTCTAACTAACAAAGTAAGACAAAAGAAATTTGTTGATAATTCTATCAATTCTATTCCAAACATCGTAAAAAAAGAAAAGTCACAAAGTGATTGTATTTGCGTTGATAAGAGTAAATGTAGTAATCCAAAACTACAAAGATTCTCTAAAAATATTGATTTAATGCTGCAAGATCCAAGAAATGTAGGTACAAAAGGAGGCGATCAAGTATTTTCTGATGATCGTAATATAGATTTTGAAATAGTAAATAGAATGCCAAGAAGGACAAGGAGAGAAGCTAATCATTTTGAACAGATTTTGATAACAAACACTTACGGAGAAGAGGACAGTGACGCCTTGGAGACCAGGAGTGGATCAGAATTTTTACCTTCAAACTTCATTGGTACCATTCCTGAGGATCACATACAAGCGGTAAGTAATTTATATTAAGAAAATAGTACATCCAACTTATTGCTGTTGATATAAAGTGAAATGAATCTAAAGACATGAATACATTTTTAATAAACATTGTTATTTATAGACAACAATAAAGGTAATTGAAGTGAAGTTGCATCTTAAGGTAACGCCAATCTTTAGAAGCAACATTACTCACTTATTCATTTTTGGTGTTTCTAGGTTATTGAAGTTGTTCCGTGCCTGAAAAGTTTGCATGTTTCTTATATAGCATGATTTTTATAAGATACTTTAGGATGATCTTACAAAGCACACTGAATATCGGCTACCTAAACTAAGTAGCTACTTTGTATCTCTGCATGATGCACAACTTCTTCCTTCTCTGTCAGACATTTTTACGACAAAGAGATTCGGTTTCTCGTTTCAAGAGGAGCTCTAACGCCAAAACTAAGGTGGAAGGCTCGGCTCGTCAGAAAGAACTGAAAGCCACCGACAAACAAGCTGTCGAAGAAGCTCCTGTTCAGGTATTCAATCTCTACCAAAACTCATAGACACAAACCGTATAAGAAAAAGACTAATTCTCAAAAAAATATTTGATAGGGGCATATAGAAACGAGCGATGTTTATTCAGTTTAATAAATTCATAGATAAATAGATTAACTTCTTTATACGATTGTAAAAATATATAGTTTTGAATCTATTTTGAGATGAATAACGACAAATATTCATTTTGTATATTGTCATAAAAATTTAGAAAAACTGTTCATTTGTATACGAAATAAATCAAGCTCAACCAACTTATGTTGTATATTAGGCAATAATCACATAAATTTTCACCAAAGATATTTTAATTGAATTTGTTGTATTGAACAAATTGGAACAGATATTGATGGTAGATTTGGATGTCTATCTCTTTATAATAATATGCATTTCCTTCTTTTCCCTGTAAAAGCGATTCTTCGATAAGCTTGTCGGAGGTTTAGGGAGTGGTCTAGATGGTTTGAATACACCGTCAATAAGTCCCGCTTTCGGGGTGACATTTGGGACTCTACCTAACACAGTTCAGACTCCTTTCGGTGGGGGTTACCAAGACAGTAACCCACTAGGACTTGACTTAGGACCAGTGTCTGTAAATCCATTCGTAGGCTTTAGAATACAGAAAGGAGAAAATGGAAATAAGATTTTTGTTCCATCCTTAGATTTATTAGTTTCTCCAAATGCTAAAGGCACTAAGGCTATAAAGAAATTTAAGAATAGAGTGGAAGGCGCGGTGTATAATCATGGACAAGGTGGATATTATTATGACGATACTTTACCAATTCAGACCTTACCGACTCCTGGAGTTTATCCTATCCAGGATTATCCTGGACCATATAATTACCAACCTGTTCATCCCATCCAGGATTTTACTGGACCATATAATTTCCATCCTGTTCAACCTAATCCGTATGATTTCCAGCCTGTGCCATACGACTCTCATCCATCACATCCTTATCAAAGCAGTCAGACTCACCAGTTTCAACCTTCTATTCCTTTACATCATGCTCCAGAACAAGCGATTTATCCCATTCCACCACCTCCACATTACGACAATCCTCATAACAACATTCCTTCCGTGTATCCCCCCACGGGTCCGTACCTTCCCGACTACAACCCACCATCTGCTAATCCATATTCACAACAGCCTCACCACCAAGAAGGTGTTCAGCAGCACCACCACACTCATGAGCACACTCACCACCACAAGGGCTTGAACAATGGAGTTCTGCTAGGATCCTTCAGGGAAGATAACGAACACGAGGGGTTAGATAATATAGAACATTTAGGACGTCAGTTCAGAGGTCAGGTTCAGACAGTTCCTAGTCAATTATCACCTGGAATTGAGACATTTGTCATCAGAAGAAATCCTCCCAGTTCACATAAATCTGAAACCTTTAGAATAAAATCTAACAAGTCACAGAAAAATGAAAGAACGAACGGAAATCCAAATTCCCATAATTCAGAAAAATTCAGGATTCCCAAGAGAAATGGAAATTTCCGAACAAACAATAATGAACAAATATCCCGGCCAAATAAAAATTTCAATCTTGAAAACTCTCCCCAAGGTTTCAAATTCCCATCTTCCTAAATTTAATTTCTTATTAACAATTAAATATAAATCCAACAACTAATCTTACTCTTAAAAAGCTATAACGGTAATTCTGCTTTAATTGTCCCACTTTTATTATTATTCATTATTAATCGATTACTAAATTGTTGAAATGGTTGCATAGTTCTCTTCATTTAACTTTCTTCGAATGTTGATAACTGGAGAAGATGTACTTCAGTTCTAAAGACTAAAATCAGGGGTTAGTTTTTCCAATGGGTGAGAAGGTAATTCGTCAATATTGTCAGAAGACTTCAAAATTAGGTTAGACTAAATCCTAACTATCCTATATTCATTACAATAAACATATAAATAATATACATTACGCAGTTTGAACTACTTATGGCGTTCAGAACGGTAGAGAATCTTGCTATTTTAGGGTGCATGTGTTCCGAGCAATTGGCCGAATTATGCAATATCGGTGCTATGGCCGTTTTCACTCTGGAACGTCCAGAGTGTCTCAAGGGGTTCGGTTGGAATACTTTTTTATAATTATAAAACTTGTCTTGAGTTACTGAAAATCTGGGTATTACTTGTCTAAGATGTATTTAAGTGAAATAAATGAAAATAATATAACATGTGTTTTGTTTTTATTTAGTGTTATTAATTTTATAACATTATATTTAAATGTTAATAATGTTAGCCCGGTGAATAACATGCGTGTTGCGTCACAATTTGATTCACACCGCAAAATAACTAATATTCCTATAAGTGATGTTTCTAGTGTGATGCAAAATGTGACACAATAGCGGTTGTCCAGAGGCCCAACTGATTAAAAATGATATACAAATAAATATTTCAAAACATTTTCCATTTTTTAGTGATTTTTGTTAAATACATAAAAAGTCATAGATAATTAAAGTTACGGAGTTTCGGAAACTCAAGTTTATTAGTTTTTAAATTTTGCACCAATATTTGCAATCGAATCGGGTCTCTTATAGGCACTCTGGGAGTTCCAGGGTTAAAATCGCGCAGAGCTCAAATTGCACGGAGATTTAATTATTTCTGTCGCTTTTTGAAAAGATTCTGATTCAAATACCAACATTGGTAAATCTTTAATATGATATACTACTCTAATATAAATACTTAATCTATATATTACTAACTCCACTCGATGACAATATAGAATGCATGTTAATAAATTATCTCAGTATGTTTATTATTCACAAGATTGAAAATTGTTCAAAATTCGATAATGTTTGAAGATCCTATCCTAAATATTGAATTATTTTACCAATTTAAAGTGCCAAATAAAAAATAGCTGATTTTATACTAACTATTCAGGGGAATATTTCAGGTAGATGTCTTATGATGTCCTAAATATTTTATAGCATCAAATTATAACATTACAGGAAAAATACAATTGTGTATGTAAATAAAATGCTTAAATTTCAAGGGTTGAAATATCTAAACCATGCAATTGAAATAATCATTTCAAAAGGTGACTTTTGATGCCCAAACTCTGCAAAAAGTAAATTGTTCAGTCGTTTCCATATACAAAATATTCTTGAGGCAATTGATATTGGAAAAAATATTCCTATGATTATTGTGAAGATACTGAAATGAACAACATTACTGATATAATCAAATTACAAAATGCTATAAGAATTTATTCGTCAAATGCTGAAATAGAATTTAGTATGATTTTTTAATATATTTATTTCAATATTAACATTATTAATTGCAGCATGATGATCCGCCAGAAAATTCCCAATGTAACTCACTTAAGTGTTTTTTGTAACTGTTCTCACTTATTTATCATTTTGAAGCCTCTATCCAAATAAATAGTAACCATCTTTAATTATAAATGGACTCGTTGGGTTTGCAAGGTTCTTTCCTAATTTCTTATGAATGCTTTTACCAATTAACAGGTACAATCAGGAAGAAA
Source organism: Caprella mutica (assembly GCA_947561585.1). Classification (NCBI taxonomy): domain Eukaryota; kingdom Metazoa; phylum Arthropoda; class Malacostraca; order Amphipoda; family Caprellidae; genus Caprella; species Caprella mutica. Next base: position 95,681 of record CANNZV010002222.1, read on the forward strand.
TGAAGAATCAAGTCCTAGGTTCTTGTCACAAATCGGTACATTCTTCACTCAATTTCCTTTTGGTTTCAAATATAAAATTCCTCACTACCCTATTGTACACGATATTCATTCCTCATATCCTGGCCACTACCCCAATCCAGTGCCCCAACCATCACAACAGTCTGGGCCCATCATTATTCATCATCAGGAATTATTAAACCCAGATCTGATAGGAATTAAAATACCAAATGAAGATTTGGACCCTGATGTTTCTCATTTAGTTATCGGTAGCAACAATAGACCAATTCATCAAAACAATAATCAATATCCTCATCAAAGTCAGTCAATTCATCAAAACAATAATCAATATCCTCATCAGAGTCAGTCAATTCATCAAAACAATAATCAATATCCTCATCAAAGTCAGTCAATTCATCAAAACAATAATCAATATCCTCATCAGAGTCAGTCAATTCATCAAGACAATAATCGATATCCTCATCAAAGTCAGTCAATTTCAAATAATCATAACAATATTCTTAATCAAGCCCATCATCCTATTGCTCAACCATCTTCTTCACAACATATTCTTCAACCAGTCAAACAATTTTCTTCACAATTGGTAAAACCAAATTTCGGATTTTTCAGCGTCCCTAGTTCAGTGGTTGATCAAAGAGGACAATTATCGAGAAGAAGAGACCACGAATCACACCTCCATTCTTATTTTGCCGAGGCACCAACCACTCTTAGACTGCCTATTGCTTTCATCAGTTTTAATCCAAAATACATATCTATGCGTGCCATTTTGTCTCAAGTGATATCTAACAGATTTAGTGGTCTTAATCTTCATTCTAAAGAATATTCAAATGATGACAAAATAAATTCTAGTAATTCACCAAGAAGATCTTTCCTTGTACCATCTGAAGATGGAAAAAAAAGATCGAACTCTAAGTACTTTACAAACTCCTTCGATAATCTTTCTTTTGAAAATATATCTCAGGCCATTAATCATAAGACTAATCAAGACTCAACAACCCACACGACAGAAAAGTTCTCCCTATCATATCTGCATGACATACCAAACTTTAAATCATTCACTGACATGCATGACCACAAAGTAGTGACAGACTTTATCAACGTGCATGGACCTCAAAGAACCAACGAGACAAAAGAGCATGACCAAAGAATGCAGTCCTCCACTTTAGCGCATGTTGAAACTGCAACTCAGGAGTCCAGCACTGTGCATTTAGCAAGATCAGAGGCATGCAGATTTGTTCACTGTGACAAACTCTCTCCAATTTGCGATGAGAGAGGGGCTTACCATCGCCTTTTTAGGAAGAAGGTGAGTAACAAACTTATATAATATCTTTCCATCACTCATATAACTCTCATTGTTTTATATATTATTTATGACTTACATTTAGTATTGCACTAGTATGAGTGATTGCAAAGTGAAAGTATAACATTTTATAAAAATGGACTAAATGTGTTATCTTCTTAAGCTAGCCACTAATATTTTACTAGCCAAATGAACTTTTTGAAGCATAAAGTAACTATTTTTTAGTGTTTTTCATTGTGTGTAAGTTCTACTGCAGGCATTGCGTGACACCTTGCACTTTATCACAGACTATACCTATAGAGTAGTCTGTGACTCTATCTCCAAAGATATCTCTAGCTTACTCACTTGTGTAACAGAGACAATAATTATCTATTGGGCAATGATAGCGTGCTGCTTCTTCTTCAACTCTCATTAAATGTGTCTTAATAAGGAAGTAGATATACTCTGCAACATTACACTGCCTATACAGCTTAAGTCTAGAACATCTACATTTTCTTGCTCTATGCCAATGTTACTCAGATAAATAGAAAGAAAAGAAAACTAAAATAAAATGATCACTTTTGCATGATCATTCGGAACACATGATCCGTAATCTTGTCTTGAATGTTTAAAGTTTATATCAATTGGTAATTGGTTCAAGTCAAACGGCAAACAACTCCATAACTTAATAACAGCGTAAGAAATGCCTCTTTCAAAAGTTACAGTGTGATGAACTCTTTCATTTCTTACCTAACGCTTTTATAAATTACTTTGAGTTTTAACTCTCTTGTTAACTTAAAATTACCTATTAATTACCTTAAAGTTACCCTTAAAATTACCTATTAATTACCTTAAAGTTACCCTTAAAATTACCTATTAATTACCTTAAAGTTACCCTTAAAATTACCTATTAATTACCTTAAAGTTACCCTTAAAATTACCTATTAATTACCTTAAAGTTACCCTTAAAATTACCTATTAATTACCTTAAAGTTACCCTTAAAATTACCTATTAATTATCTTAAAGTTACCCTTAAAATTACCTATTAATTATCTTAAAGTTACCCTTAAAATTACCTATTAATTATCTTAAAGTTACCCTTAAAATTACCTATTAATTACCTTAAAGTTACCCTTAAAATTACCTATTAATTACCTTAAAGTTACCCTTAAAATTACCTATTAATTACCTTAAAGTTACCCTTAAAATTACCTATTAATTTCCTTAAAGTTACCCTTAAAATTACCTATTAATTATCTTAAAGTTACCCTTAAAATTACCTATTAATTACCTTAAAATTACCCTTAAAATTACCTATTAATTACCTTAAAGTTACCCTTAAAATTACCTATTAATTATCTTAAAGTTACCCTTAAAATTACCTATTAATTACCTTAGAGTTACCCTTAAAATTACCTATTAATTACCTTAAAGTTACCCTTAAAATTACCTCAGATGCTGTCAAGAGAATTTCTTCTTCTCTTCATTCAAACTTTTTAGATAAAAAAAATACATATATACTGAAAAATTAACCGATACCAGATCAAATTAGAAAAAAATATGCGTTATTTGTACAATTTTCTGATCGAGTTCACAAAAATTGAAAGAAACAGTGTACAGTGTACAGAAATATTTACAAATTTGCTAATTAAAAAGATTATCTACCTTACTTTACACCAAAAGTGACTTTTTTTATTCCATAAGTAACTCTTCCCCCCAAAGGTCGCGCTTTTCCCCCAAATGGTGTTCCTCCTCCCAAATGTAACTCTTCCCCCCAAAGGTCGCGCTTTTCCCCCAAATGGTGTTCCTCCTCCCAAATGTAACTCTTCCCCCCAAAGGTCGCACTTTTCCCCCAAATGGTGTTCCTCCTCCCAAATGTATCTCTTCCCCCCAAAGGTCGCACTTTTCCCCCAAATGGTGTTCCTCCCCCCAAATGTATCTCTTCCCCCCAAAGGTCGCACTTTTCCCCCAAATGGTATTCCTCCTCCCAAATGTATCTCTTCCCTCTAACGGTCGCCCTTTTCCCCCAAATGGTGTTCCTCCTCCCAAATGTATCTCTTCCCCCTAAAGGTCGCCCTTTTCCCCCAAATGGTGTTCCTCCCCCCAAATGTATCTCTTCCCCCCAAAGGTCGAACTTTTCCCCCAAATGGTGTTCCTCCCCCCAAATGTATCTCTTCCCCCCAAAGGTCGCACTTTTCCCCCAAATGGTGTTCCTCCCCCCAAATGTATCTCTTCCCCCCAAAGGTCGCACTTTTCCCCCAAATGGTGTTCCTCCCCCCAAATGTATCTCTTCCCCCTAAAGGTCGTGCTTTTCCCCCAAATGGTGTTCCTCCCCCCAAATTTATCTCTTCCCCCTAAAGGTCGCACTTTTCCCCCAATTGGTGTTCCTCCCCCCAAATTTATCTCTTCCCCCTAAAGGTCGCACTTTTCCCCCAAATGGTGTTCCTCCCCCCAAATGTATCTCTTCCCCCTAAAGGTCGTGCTTTTCCCCCAAATGGTGTTCCTCCCCCCAAATTTATCTCTTCCCCCCAAAGGTCGCACTTTTCCCCCAATTGGTGTTCCTCCCCCCAAATGTATCTCTTCCCCCTAAAGGTCGTGCTTTTCCCCCAATAACCACCATCGTTCACTGGAGGTTAATTAGTTGGTTAATTGTAGCATGTGATCCCTTTAGTCGTTACGTTTGTTGCGCAATCACTTTCCCGCAGTTTAGCTTTCGCGCGCTTTCACTCGTAAAAGCGGCGCGAATTTACGTAACTGTGTTAGAAGTGGACAATAAATAACCGTGAAAAAGATTGACTAACATCCTCTTGATAAGTCATTGCAGTCTTAAAAGGGAGCATATGGAGTCCTGAGTGAAAGGGAGGGAATGTTATTGAGAGAGAAATGAAGAAAGCAACAAGAAGTTAAAGTGCTTTTATAGCTCTTCGATCACTATTAATAAAATAATAATAAATGTTGAATACAAAGTACAGGGTGATCAATAAACTGTGACCTTTTTCCTTTGTTAATGAAATGAAAACTATTATACCTAGAGTATTGCAATACGAATTATTAGAAAGAATAAATCTTATATATTTAATCACATTAAATTTCAAGAATTAGATCCTTTAAAGTTCAATTGATAATCACACTTCTTTCGTCACAGAAATGTTCATTTCACAGTTTGGTTTACGCAGAGGTATTTAAGATAATTAGTCAGAACTTAAAGAAACATTGAGAAGAAAATTACTCTACCTATCGAGAAAACTATGCTTATCATTTAAAGGCTTTCATTTTGAAACATACTGTGAACAAATTTCCAAGATATATACTTCTAAATAAAATTTGTTTCAATACTTTAGTTTTACTATATTATTAGTAGGGTTGTGACAATATGCTCTTAAAATCATAGATCCCGAAAATATTATAGACGGAGAGTTAACACCATTGGATCGGGTCTAGGAAAATTGATCGAAAGCAATTGACCGAAAACAATTTATCGAGAGCAATTGATCGAATGGAAAATTGATCGAATGGAAAATTGATCGAATGGAAAATTGATCGAATGGAAAATTGATCGAAAGCAATTGACCGAAAACAATTTATCGAGAGCAATTGATCGAATGGAAAATTGACCGAAAGGAAAATTGGTCGAACGGAAAATAGATTGAATGGAAAATTGATCGAAAGCAATTGACCGAAAACAATTTATCGAGAGCAATTGATCGAATGGAAAATTGATCGAATGGAAAATTGATCGAATGGAAAATTGATCGAAAGCAATTGACCGAAAACAATTTATCGAGAGCAATTGATCGAATGGAAAATTGATCGAATGGAAAATTGATCGAAAGCAATTGACCGAAAACAATTTATCGAAAGCAATTGATCGAATAGAAAATTGACCGAAAGGAAAATTGATCGAATGGAAAATTGATCGAAAGCAATTGACCGAAAACAATTTATCGAGAGCAATTGATCGAATGGAAAATTGATCGAATGGAAAATTGATCGAATGGAAAATTGATCGAATGGAAAATTGATCGAAAGCAATTGACCGAAAACAATTTATCGAGAGCAATTGATCGAATGGAAAATTGACCGAAAGGAAAATTGGTCGAACGGAAAATAGATTGAATGGAAAATTGATCGAAAGCAATTGACCGAAAACAATTTATCGAGAGCAATTGATCGAATGGAAAATTGACCGAAAGGAAAATTGATCGAATGGAAAATTGATCGAATGGAAAATTGATCGAAAGCAATTGACCGAAAACAATTTATCGAGAGCAATTGATCGAATGGAAAATTGATCGAATGGATAATTGACCGAAAGGAAAATTGGTCGAACGGAAAATTGATTGAATGGAAAATTGATCGAAAGCAATTGACCGAAAACAATTTATCGAGAGCAATTGATCGAATGGAAAATTGACCGAAAGGAAAATTGATCGAATGGAAAATTGATCGAAAGGAAAATTGGTCGAACGGAAAATTGGTCGAATGGAAAATTGATCAAAAGGAAAATTGATCGCACAACAATTGATCGAAAGGAAAATTGATCGAATAAATCAGCTTCATTTTTTCTTCCATCTGTGAGTGCAGCAACTGGTGCTCAGTGTCCCTTTTTGCTACATTCCTTGGTAAGTGACTGCACTAACAGAGTAGCTTTTCCAGATCCATGAGCCTTGTCACTGACTGTGTTAAGTGACTTTGTTCATGAATCAACTTTCCTTTCTGACTGCTTCTTCCTATCTCTTGTATTTAATTACCTTTTGCCGTCAGTGATATGGCTTTTGGTTCCGAAACAGACGTTAAACTTACTAAATTAATTAATTATTTAACTTTCAATTCACAAGTTATCTAGAACTATCTAAATTCTAGAACTAAGAAAACTTAAAGTTCTTCAAATTATAATATATTTCAAAGTATATAATTCTCTGTTATAGAAAAACAGTTGTTTGAAGAAATGTTATACATAAATTATTATTATACTGTATATTATTATTGTTTGAATTATTATATGAATTATTATTATTATATATAAATCATGGTAACAAGATTTACTAGCTGTAATATTTTGCAAGTAAGTTTCTCTGGTAATCCATGTGAAAGGATTGTGATTGGGGGTTTTCAGGTTTAGATGACTCACTTTTCCCAGTCACAACTTCCTCTACTATCTTTCTGTTATTCAATCAACCTCCTATACATTTGATAGGGTAATGATTACGAAGGGTTTCTTCTTCACAAAGGGATATTTATTTATAATCTTGAGCACAGAATAAAGTATAACATGGTAGAGAGGAGATCGGACCTGACCAACCCGGACGGACCGGTCTGAAGTCCTTACTCTAAGTACTGACTCTAACTATGACTGGTCTACGAATGATCCTGGTGATGAACTAACTCTAGTTACATAATTCCATATCGGAAACCACTAATGAGCAAAGACCCCGTCCATAACTTAGTTGTTTCAAACCACATGAATCTCCATAACGTAGACTCATTATTACCTTACATAGAAAATAGATCAATATTATTACAAGAATTTCTAAGCTGTTCTAACACATCATTAAATCTTTTATTACTCCGTGGGAAAGATTCCATTACTTTAGGACTTATTTCAGATCTATGAGTTTCTAATATATTTTTAACTAATTTAGAATGCTACACCATGGTTTTAGTTATCACTATCAATTAGTGTAAATAGATCCAATATCATTTTCGACCAATTTTTTTTTCGGTCAATTCTCCATTCGATCAATTGTTGTTCGACCAATTTTTCTTTAGATCAATTTTCCATTCGACCAATTTTCCTTTCGATCAATTTTTCATTCGACCAATTTTCCATTCGATCAATTTTCTATTCGATCAATTGTTGTTCGACCAATTTTTCTTTAGATCAATTTTCCATTCGACCAATTTTCCTTTCGATCAATTTTTCATTCGACCAATTTTCCTTTTGATCAATTTTTCTTTCGACCAATTTTCCTTTCGACTAATTTTCCTTTCGATCAATTTTCCTTTCGACTAATTTTCCTTTCGACTAATTTTCCTTTCGATCAATTTTCCTTTCGACTAATTTTCCTTTCGACTAATTTTCCTTTCGATCAATTTTCCTTTCGACTAATTTTCCTTTCGACTAATTTTCCTTTCGATCAATTTTCCTTTCGACCAATTTTCCTTTCGACTAATTTTCCTTTCGATCAATTTTCCTTTCGACTAATTTTCCTTTCGACTAATTTTCCTTTCGACTAATTTTCCTTTCGATCAATTTTCCATTCGACCAATTTTCCTTTCGATCAATTTTCCATTCGACCAATTTTCCATTCGATCAATTTTCCATTCGATCAATTTTCTATTCGATCAATTGCTTTCGATAAATTGTTTTCGGTCAATTGCTTTCGATAAATTGTTTTCGGTCAATTGCTTTCGATCAATTTTCCGGAACCCCATTGAATCGTTCTAAACCAACGGTATATAGAATTGGATACCATTTGATTTACTTTCGTCTATGATATTCTTGATATTTGTGATTTTAAGAGCATATTGTCACAACCCTAATTATCAGCAATGAAAAAGGTCTATGCTTAAGGAACGCCTTGTCATTATATCATCATTTTAAACTAATAAAATTATTAATTTACACAACTTGAAATATCTTATCATAAAAAAAAAAATTTATTACTCCCATGGCAAGAAGAATTTTTTTCAAAGGAATATCCAGGAATAAATTCTTCTTACGTGGGTTATATCATTTTAAAATATAATTTGCACATTTTTATTTCATCCTTCAATTACTGAAATGTTACGATAGAAGTGGAATCTTTCAGATCAAAATTACCACTAGATAGCAACAACTAATCCTTATGTTGAATGTTCTACTGAGTCAATGATGTAAATATTAGTAATGTATTACTAATGTAGTACAAAATAGCTTCTAATGAGTTAGGTAAAAGGTGCAGACATATAAAATAGCTACATTCCAAAGAAATCAGATACACTACCGGTGTGTCATTTTCCCTATAAGTTTCATCACTACAGAGACACTAAGGGCATCAACTCTAACTTAGAGGTCTAGGTTAAATTGACCGGTTATTTGGTGCCTGGTCATATTTTCTGTTTATGCATGTTTATAGTCTACATTTATCACTCATGTATTTATTAACTAAACAACATGTAATAGAAATATGAACCATAAACAACTTGATTAAGTTTTAAAAACTAAACAATAATGGTAAAAAGAGCTTACATTAGTTTCTAAAGTATACATTTTGTCATTATCGAACTAGGCTGGGAAGACACAACTTAAGAATTTCTTGAAGTTCATATTATATTGGTTTCATATGATTTATGTATTATTTAAATACTAGATGTCAGTTTATTTCAAAAGTAAAGGTCATCAAATTTTTTTATATTAGTGAAGAAAGAATATGAAGCAAATGACCGATGATCAAATGACCGGAAATGAAATAACCGACAATCAAGTGGATATACTCGTGTGACTGTGTTTCAGGATGTTACACTTTAGTGTGTCTGCATTAAATCTAGTTACACAAATGAAATCACTTTCGGTAGACCTATTTTTAGTGCTTCACACTGCAATGTTGAGACAATTCAAGCTCTTGAAATTATTAAATATCAAAATTATAGTTGATGTACTTAAGCGTCAGGTTTTTGTGACAATGTTTTTTAGGGTAAAATGACACACTGTAGTGTGTTAGATTTTATCAGAGTTAACTTTTTACAATTGAGAAGACCATCAATTGCAGTATGTATTTCATTTGGCACAATTGTCTGCATTTGAAATGTTATTATCAATTCACAGCGTCAAGTGGATTCTCATTCGCTACCTTTCTCCTGCGGTCTTCACGAAGTCTGTTGTCTGTCTCCACCTTCAAACTTCCCACCTCCACCTTCCACCATATCGAATGTGGTGGAACACACACCACCTCCACACGAAGCTGTCACTTGTGGTAGAAGTCACGGCATCAGAGGGAGGATTAGTAGTGTTGGTTCTGTATTGGATGATGATGCTAAATTCGGTAAGCAGTTACTAGCATATACAATTAATTGCGTTTTAACCTCTTAGTACCTGACTATTTTTATTCCATCCTGAACATCATCAGAGATGGAGTTTCCCCTGCTAAAATATAGAACTATAAATTCTTTCACTTCTCATTTGACTATAACAGGAGACTGTCAAATCCTTATACTGTTGTTTAGAACGGAAGCTCTTGGGCATAAGCTTGTACATACTACAGTTACGATATCTTTATACGGGAAACGGACTATTCCCCGTCGGCTATTCCCCGCCGGCTATTCCCCGCCGGCTATTCCCCGCTAGGACTATTCCCCGCTAGGACTATTCCCCGCTAGGACTATTCCCCGCTAGGACTATTCCCCGCTAGGACTATTCCCCGCTAGGACCTTTCCCCATCAGACTTTTCCCTGCCAGTTAGTTTTATAATTTAAACTTTGGAAGATAATTTAATATTCTGATATTTTATTTAATACTCGAAAAGAAATCGACATGACAAAAATATCCGTTGACGTTAAAATGTATGCCGATGTCTGCAGTAAATATCTGACCTTTTTTATTTAATTATTATTGAAGCATGGGAATAGGTCACTAGTTGACTGGAAATAGTTTTCAATGGAGATTCTTATAGAATATTTCCGACATTACATTAGTCTATTAGATCGTCTTCAAATCTAACTACTTGAAAGGCCTTGATTTAATGATTTCTACACTCTAACTTATGTAATTAATTTCATTTTAATGGTTAAACTATTGTCAGTTCTATAAGGTATAAATAATAATAGAAAGGAAGACACTATAAAGAGAGGCCAATAATAAATGTAATAAAAATCTATAGTATAAGTATATTAATTCTGTAATTTATTAATTGTCAAATTAATGAAATAAAATACAATATATTAGTGTTCTGGAAAAGCATTAATTTGAGCGAGTAGTAAATAGATCGCTATTTTTTATAATAACTGGCAAAGAAATTAATAAATTCACGATATATATAACAATAGAGCTGTAATAAACTGAATTAATCGTAGCTGCTTAGGCTAAATTGTTACTTTTGGCAATCCCTTATTATTGCCATAATGTTTGAAGTTTGTACAATATCTTAATTATATGCGAATTCAGAAAGGCACAGTCTTAAAATAAAAACGACAAAACTGGACGCATACGGAAATCGAAGCTAAAATGTTTTATCAAAATTATACCTTAATAGCCCAAAATACTAGTATTTTATTCGGCTGGGAAATGTCCTGCGGGAAAAATCCAGGCGGGGAATATTCTACGTTGAGAATAGTCCGGCGGGGAAAAGTCCGAAAACTACTCTTCAATTCCCGGATTTGAAACAACTTTCTGTACTGCATTTAGTGTATTGCTATAATTGCAAGTGCATTGACTTTACAGGTGAATACCCATGGCAAGCTGCAGTCCTAAAGAAGGAAGGGACAGACAATGTTTACATATGTGCTGGCACACTCATAGATGTCACTCATGCACTAACTGCAGCCCATTGTCTAGCAGGGTGAGAAAAACCTAATGAATGTCAGTTTAGTTTGTTCGTTATGTCAAAACATATTGTAGAATGAATGTGTTAATACTTTATAGATTATTTTTAAAATACCTTTATTTACGCTTTTTTTCATCTTCCTATTTCCAAGAAATTCTACTATATATACAATAATGCGTCGTTCAAAGATGTATCGTACATGATAGGCATTGCAGCAGTGAATAGGTTCATATTTTAACCATCTTTCCATTAAGAGTCTTCAATCTAAAAAATCCAAAGAAATTGCTTTAGAAATTTAGAAGTTTAAATCACGTTAAGAAGTATAGCTCTTAAAGTCATTCCGAAAGATTTTAGGTCGTACAAAGAAAAAAAAGGTAGCTATAATGTATGATAATTCTCTTTCCAGTTATCACGCATCTGAAATTCGGGTTCGTTTCGGGGAGTATGACGTCAACAGAGACTCTGAGCCTTATACCCATTTCGAGACTGACGTCACTGCCATATTCATACACAGTGAATTCGTACCTGGAAATTTAGTGAACGATATCGCACTGATAAGAATTGCAACACCAGTCAACTTCCACACTTAGTGAGTAACTTTAGCAAATTGGGCAGTACACTATTGTTATTTGTCTGTTCAGGCAGTACACTATTGTTATTTGTCTGTTCAGGCAGTACACTATTGGTATTTGTCTGTTCAGGCAGTACACTATTGTTATTTGTCTGTTCAGGCAGTACACTAATGTTATTAATTTGTCTGTTCAGGAAGTACACTATTGGTACCTGTCTGTTCAGGCAGTACACTATTGTTAATTTGTCTGTTCAGGCAGAACACTAATGTTATTAATTTGTCTGTTCAGGCAGTACACTATTGGTACCTGTCTGTTCAGGCATTACACTATTGTTATTTGTCTGTTCAGGCAGTACACTATATGTTGTTATTCGTCTGTTCAGGCAGTACACTGTTGATATTTGTCTGTTCATGCAATATAATGTACAGAAGGTATTAGTATTACAAACCATTAATTATATTCATTTCTTCAGTCCTCACATCGCCCCCGTGTGTCTACCCAGAGCTGGGGATATTTTTGCTGGCCATAACTGCTGGGTAACCGGATGGGGGAAAGATGGATTTGGACAGGATTCGCGCTATCAAAGCATTTTGAAGGTAATGAAAACATCAAATAAATGGATTGGAAGAGGTTTGAGAAATATTTGAACTGTTTATAATTATTTAATGTTATAGGAAGTAGCCGTTCCAGTATTGACAGCATCAGACTGCGAGTATAGGCTGAGGAAGACTAGACTTGGTCCTGCATACAAACTTCATGAGGGAATGGTGTGTGCAGGAGGAGAACAAGGAAAGGATGCTTGCAAGGTAAGGTTAGGGTTTGTTATAATTTGGTTTGTTTGAGAGTAGATTAGACCGTGGAAAAGCTAAGTTGTGGAGGGTTTATTAAACCATGGTAGTGAGTTCAGAGAGGTAGACTAGATGCTTAACGTGGAACGTAAACCCAATGACAGGAAAGGAGTGTAGAGAAAAGAGAGAATGAGGAGATCGATGAAGGAATGTTGTGCCACTAAGAGGGCCTATCAGCAACTGACCGAATGGAAATGCTAGTTTGGATAATGTTGATAGAAGACAAAGTCGTTAAAAGGAATGCCCACACTACTCTAATTTGGCGGCATGATTTCTTTACAGGGTGATGGTGGAGGACCTCTCACCTGCATAGACTCATCTGGACGACATCGGTTAGCAGGTTTGGTATCCTGGGGAATTGGATGTGGCAAACCAGGTGTTCCCGGAGTTTACGTCAATGTGCAGCATTATATTAATTGGATATTAAGAGTTGTACTTTGAGAGAAGTTCGTGAAAGTTATAATATTTATTAATATACGATGAAATTTCGTTAAGTGTGAGCCTCAGTCAGGGCATTCAATGGACATCAAAGTAACTGTCTCAAACGGTTCATTCCTCTTCATCAATTGCCCAATTGCAAGCTTTTAAATTTTAGTCATCAAATTGAATAAATACTTAGCCTTTCAAAATATACTCAGTTATTAAATATAAGTTCTAAAGAAATTTTAATTATATTTATATACTGTATTCAAATGATATTTATTCTGTATTTAAATGAAATTTAAAGTGTAATTCGCATTTTTTTTTCTCGGTTATTTTGATATAATGTAGAAGCTTAAGAATTATTAGTCAATGAATAAACTTACTGAAATAATGGAAATAGTTTGTATTTCATTTAAAATGTTCATAGTATTGATGTTCATATTAACATATATGTATGTATTTTATGATTCTAATATAAGATTATATAAGAAAATGATCCGAATGAATGTCGAAAAAATTAGCTATATTCTATCAACTGTAAATCTGTATATACACAAACTTTCCACATAAAATTACATTTGTACTTAAACTGAATATAAATACGCTAAAAAAAGTTTGGAAATTTTATGATGTTGATTGTGATGTAATGAAATATTTTTGTTTGTTAGTAATTGTTACACAACATATTTATTTCTGAAATAATAATTGTTAGGTATTTGTTGTTTTTAAAAATAAATATTTAATTAAATTGCTTATTGACATTTTAAGATTTGTATTAGAAAATTAAATAACGTAATCTGAATTATTGCCATTTTCAGTTTTCAAAAAAATTAGTAACTATATGAATGTATATACGTACCGATCAATGCCTATCAACAATTACATACAAAATAAAGAACTGTAATATGTTGTAATATTATTATGTTATGTTTTCTGTTATTTAACACTGTACGTTTGTTCAGATCTTTAATAAACTTATTTATTCTTTATCTAGTTTAATTCAGTGCTTCAAATATATTATTAATATTAATCATTGATCTTCATTTAGACTGAACAAAATCTCTGATTTCAAAAAATTTCGAAGTTATCGCCACAGGACGCAACACTATTTTAACTCAATCCTGTACATCTCTTCTCCACAGTTTAGGAAAAGTTCTCTTTACTTCAAGGTCATGGATATAGATGAAAGGAAGGAATTATTTGATTTATCTGATCATTGTATGATTAGAATTGACTTTAAAATTGGTATGAATGGTAGTGAAGAGGTGATGCAGAAAAATATAGAGTACTATAGAGTTAAGGATGATATGAAAGGGAGATTTTTGCAAGGGATGGAAGATAGAATAACAAGCGTGAATGCGGGTGAACAGGACTGTGTGTTTCATGAGGCTGTGAATGAAGTGTGTGAGGAAGTGTTGAAGAGAACCAGAGTGATTAGAGGTAATTTAAATGTGAATGAATGGGAAAGTGTGTGGATGAATGAGGAGATAAGAAGAGAAGTAGGTGTGCGTAAGCAGTTGAACAGAATTAGAAGGAATCTACAGGAAGGGGCAGAAAGGAATGAGGCATGGGTAAGGTATAGGGAGCAAAAGAGGAAAGTTGCAGATATGGTGAGAGAGAGTATAAGAGAGTATGAAAGAAGCAAGACGGATGAGATAAGAGGCAATAGAGACTCTGGTAAGAAAATGTGGCACAATATTAGTGTACTGAGAGGAGTGAGAAAGAATGGTGTTGTGAAAGTTTATGATGAAAGTGGGAATGAGATGAATGTGGAGGATTTGAAGAATAAGATGTGTAATTTTTGGAAACAAATTTACCAGATGCATGATAATGATGTGATAGAGGTATGGAATGACAGGACTAGAGAACAGTATGTGCAGAGTGACTATAGAGATGAAGATAGAGTAAATGTGGTGTATGAGAATGTTTTGGAGCATGGTAGGTTAGTGTTTAGAATGGTAGATATTAGAGTGGATGTGCCTTTGAATCTTATAGAGCATTATAGTATGACAAGAGGAAGAGTGGAAGATGTAATTAGGAGAAGGATGGATGAAGTAGTGGTGAGCAGTGTGGATGTCAGGAAAGCGTTAAAGAGAATGAAAGTTGGAAAGCAACCTGGAATAGATGGTATTAAACCAGAAGTGTATAAGTGGATGCTAGAAAGTGAAAGATGTATGGATGAAATGTGTAGGTATTTTAACAGTGTGTTAGATAGTGGTGTGCCTGTGAAAGTGTGAATGAATGGAGTGTGTCAAAGACTTGTATGATTCCGAAAGTAAATAAACCTAGTGTGAAAGATTTGAGACCAATTGCCTTGTTGAATGTTGAGTATAAGATTTTTATGAGTGTAATGAAAGAGAAGTTGATTGAGCATGTGAGAGTGAATGGGCTGATGAATGAGTTGCAGATTGGTTTCACGAGTGGGAGAAGGATAGAAGATAATTTATTTATGCTGAGTTATGTGATAGAATCGTGTAGGAGGGATAAGAAGGAATTGATTGCTGTGTTTGTGGATTTTGCTAAGGCATTTGATAGTATTAGGAGAGGAAGTCTGATTGAATGTATGAAAAGGTGTAAGTGTGATCCTAGAATGATTGATGTGTTTGCAAGAGTGTATGAGAATGATAGTACTGAGTTTAGTGTGAATGGAGAGAAAATGGGAAGAATGGATGTGTGGAATGGTATTAGGCAGGGGTGTACTTGCTCACCCCAGTTATTTATAATGGCGGTGAATGAGATAATTAGTGGTTTGCAAAGGAGTGGTTTAGGTTTTAAGAATGAGTGTGTTTATGTGCCAGCTTTGTTCTTTGCGGATGATGGTGTGATTTTTGGGAACAGTGTGAGAGAGGTTGAAAGAATGATTGATGTGCTTGTGACTAAAACTGCAGAGATAGGAATGACTGTGAACAAGAGTAAATGTAATGTGCTTGTGTTTAATAGGAAGATGGATGTTAGAAGTATAAGAGGAATGGATGTAGTGAAGGATGTAAAGTATTTAGGAGTGAGAGTGTCAAGTGGGAAGGATGTTTTTAAAGTGCACAGAGAGAATGTTATGATGAGAGCTAGAAGGATGAGTAACATGACGTACTCTGTTATACACAAGTCGTGTAACAGAGTACTGATTGGAAAGACGTATTGGAAGAGTGTGGTGATGCCAAGTTTGTTGTATGGAAGTAGTGTGTTTTGTTGGAATGTGAGTGATATTGAGAGACTGCAAAAATGTGAGAATGCTGTGTGGAGGTGTGTGTTGGGGGCCCCATCATATGCACCTCTGGTAACTCTCCAGGGTGAGGTGGGGTCTTCAAGTATGAGAGCAAGAGATATGAAGGCGAAGTTGAATTATGAGAAGCATGTGAGGAATGGTGAGAATGAACTGTTGAAAATGATGTATGAGGATATGTGTGAATGGAACAAGTGTAAATGGTTAGAGACTGTGAAAGTGTATAGAGAGAGAGTGGGAGTGCGATTGAATGAATTGGATGATATGAGTAATGAATGTATAAAGAAAAAGGTGTATGCATGGGAGAGTGATAGGTGGAATGAGGAGAGAATGCAAAAGAGTACAATTAGTTTGTATAATGAATGTAAGAGTGAGATCAGAGATGAAGGATTGTATGAGAATGACTGGGGATCTGTTTTGCTGTATAGATGTAGGAGTAATAGTCTGAGGCTAAAGTGGAGAGAGAGATATGTGAATGGAAATGTTAATTGTGTTGCGTGTGACTTAGGAGTGGTAGAGAGCTTGGAGCACTTTTTGTGTGCGTGTGAGTGGTATGAGTGTGTCAGAAGAGAATTTGGAATGAGTGGTGTTAGTATGAAAGATCAGTTGTTTGGAAGCGGTTTAGTGTGGGCAAGGGAGTGTAGAAGATACTTGGAGTGTATGTGGAGAAGAAGAAAATTGAGAATGGATGAATGAATGTGTAAATATTGTATATATTGTTAATTATGAATTTTATGTTGTGATTTTTTTGATTTTAGTCTTTTAATAAAGATATTTTAATGGAATTTCAGTGCTGATATCAAAGCAATACTGGGGGACCAATAACCTGTAACCTGTAACCTGTCCTTCTAAAAAAATGACTAACATGACATATTCTGTTATTATGCGATCATGCAATAAAGTAATGATAGGGAAAACCTATTGGGAGTCTGTAGTGATACTTTCTATAATGTTTGCTTCATCAGTTATTGACTGGACTAAGGGAGATATGGAGAAACTTCTGAGAGTTGAGAACACAGAACATTGAATAGAAAAAGAAGTGTAGGTAGATCCCATTATATTACGAGTGCCGTTTACAGTGACGTCACTTCAACTAGAGCCACTCAGCCAATCAGAGGCTTCGTTTCACCAGTTCTGTTTGAGTCCGTATTTTGAATGCGTATTACAACCGAAATGGTGTCAGTTTGTGTTTTTTGCAAAGGAGATTAGTTTATTATTGCTTAGTAGCTGAGCTATAGAATATAGATAATCGTGTACTTAATTTGGTAGGAAGATATGACTCCCAGCAAAGATAATGAGCTGAGCCGCTGAGGTAGAATGCACGCTCAAACTGTTTTCGAGAGAGTGTTTATAGTGACGTCAGCGATCAATGGACGTGATTGGTTGAAATTTTACGCACAAAGGTACTGCAAAGAATTGTCGCTACGACAGCGCACCTAGACTCTGTCAGCTACAAATCATGGTGAATAAATCAATGGGCTTATTCGTTATGTCTGTAAATTCTCATATATATTCATAGTAATATAATACAGTAGTATAGCGAGTTTCATCAGGAATAGTAGAGTATTTTAGAAGTATTCGTGATATTTATTCTCAAAATTCACTCTCTTATAGATAAGTATCGGCAACAAAACGGCCAAGTGATAAAGCATGTCCAAACTCGCCATTTTAATGGCGAGTTTGTGACAGTTATTCTGAGCCCTTCAATTGCTAATGGCGAGTTTTATCTATTTTTCTCCTATGCTACAATGTTATTTTGGAGAGAATTAATGATAATTTCAATCATTTTGGAGAGAATTTGTTGAATTTTGGAGAGAGCTTGAGAGACAAATGGCGAGTTTATGAGACATACTATTTTACTTGGCAAAACGGTTCATAGAAAACTACTGCTACCGTAGAAAATTCATCCATCTTTCGAGGGAAAACTAATCTAAAATGTTTAGTACATTATTTCTGTAAGTGTGCTTACCACGTCTAGCCTATTTACATCACTGAACTGATATAAATACTCTTTAAGTACTGTATTACACCAAATATGTAGCTGTGAGAGTCAAAGTGACGTGACAGCTACAAAATCCATAAGTATCTAAAAGCTGAGCAGCGCACCACATTACGGCGCACTACAATACTGCGCACCACTGTACTTTCTATTAATGACCTCAATGTGAAAAACTGTTATGCAGTGTGTTGTATCCGCTAGTTTGTTGTTCTGCACACTTCATGATTGTTTAATGACCTGGCAGGGGGGTTCGGGGGGCGGCACGCCCCTCGATACATCTACCTAACGGCTAACTGATAAGTTTTTATTTACACCTCAGACTGAAAGTTACAATATCACGAATACTTCTAAAATACTCTACTATTCTTGATGAAACTCGCTATACTATTGTATTATATTACTATGAATATATATGAGAATTTACAGACATAACGAATAAGCCCATTGATTTATTCACCATGATTTGTAGCTGACAGAGTCTCGGTGCGCTGTCATAGCGACAATTCTCTGCAGTACCATCCTCATTTTACGACTGGGTACACCATGCGGTATGACTAAATCGCGAAATGGAAAGAAAATCGCGAAATGGAACTGAAATGGAAAGAAATCGCGAAATAGAACTTAATGTATTGAAATTGATGGAATTAACGAGTGAAATTGAGAAGAACTAGAATAGATAGAGTGACTAAATGCCGAAATGGAACTTAAAAATACCGAAATGGAACTTAAAAAAGTGACTAAATACCGTTACCGAAATGGAACTTATAAATACTGAAATGGAATAGATGGAGTGACAAAATACCGAAATGGAATAGACAGTGTCGAAATACCGAAATGGAACTTATAAATACCGAAATGGAATAGATAGAGTGACTAAATACCTAAATGGAACTTATAAATGAGTAATCACTGTGAAATTATCCTTATTTTTAATAGCTAAATATCAAAAACAAATGGTGTAACTATATTTTTTTACTTCGGGTATAACTATTTCCGTTTTCTTGGAATTCACCCAAATTAGTAAATTACATCTTAAATATTTCATCGAATGTTTAAAGTATAGTCCGTAAGTGTAGATCTTGTTACACATCCAATATCAGCAGCTTTTCTGACAGATAAACCTTTTTGGAATTCATCAAATGTTTTTGAATACCTTCTTTCTTACGGACTCTATCTATTCCATTTCGGTATTTAGTCACTCTATCTATTCCATTTCGGTATTTATAAGTTCCATTTCGGTATTTAGTCACTTTATCTATTACATTTCAGTATTTATAAGTTCCATTTCGGTATTTATTCAATCTATCTATTCTATTTCTTCTCAATTTCATTCGTGAATTCCATTTAATTCAATACCAAATGTTCCATTTCGCGATTTCTTTCCATTTCGCGATTTCCCTTCCATTTCGCGATTTAGTCGTACCCAAGGAAAGAAAGTGGTTGAGTGAATTGGAAGAAAAGAGTTCTATTGAAATGTATTATAGTTACAAAAGAGCCATTAAGGCTGAAAATTTTTATGACAACAACTTCAATTCATGCTTACTGTTTAGAGCCAGGAGTAATACTTTGAAGCTGAATTGGAGAAAGAGATTCGAAAATAAACCAGTACATTGTCGATTGTGTGGTACTGGTGAGGAAGAAACCCAAGAACACTTTCTGATAAGTTGTATGGCTCTAAATGAAGTAAGAAATGTTTATGGATTTGAGAGAAAGAGTATGGCAGAGGTGTGTTTATTTGTGGGGGTTGAGAGAAGTGAGGACTGTAAAAGGTTCATTGGTGCAATGTGGAGAAAGAGAAAAGAGATATTGGGTGAATTGGATCAATCATCAAGTGAGAAACATGATCTAGTCTTTCAGTGCAATTATATATTTTTATAACTTTTATTATTTTTCAGTTTTACTTTGAATTTTGATTAAAAGTATGTTTATTTTTTAGAGGAAAAAATGATGTGTGTATATTGGTATGTATCCAGTCTGCAGAATATGGAACATTTTTCCAAGACTCTCTGCGGGAGTTTTTGATTGAATTTTTAGAAATTGGAGATCTCTGCGGGAGATCTTGAATTAATTCCTATTTTACCTTTAATTTAGCTGCGGGAGATTTTGAATTAATTTCTATCTTACCATTAATTTAGCTGCGGGAGATTCTGAATTTGCTACTGAGAGTCAGAGAGTAACTGTCTCTCAAATTAAAATCTCTGCGGGAGAAGAGACACATTCTGCAGACTGGGTATGTATGAAATGTGTGTGTGGTGCATGTGATTGTGTGGATGTGCATGGAAAGATTTTAAATAGCTATTTCTAGTTTGTTTGAAAGAAAAGTGACTATGCTGGAGCAATTGATTGATTATGGTTGGGTGTTCCTTTTTATTCTTATCTTTGCATTGTGTTTTTAAATGGTATTTTTTTTTTAAAAAGAAAAATATATTAGTTTTAATTGTCAGGCGGCCAGTCTGCAGAATATGGAACATTTTTCCCAGTCTGCAGAACATGGGACATTTTTAACATTTTCTGTGCGAACAATCCTTAATTTCCTCCTATATTTACCAGTCTGTACTTGGTACACAAAATTCCACTGACTTTTTAAAATAGCTGAAAAAATCCACCATAAATTTCCAGTAATTTGTCTGATCCACCAACATTTTACCCATTTCTCCACCGAAAATTAATGGTAACATAGGAATAAATAACAATAAATCCACCGACTTTGTCAGAATATTATTTTCAATGGAGAAAAATTCCACCGACATGTCGGTGGAATTTAGCACGAAATACAGACTGGTAATATTTACAGTTTACTTGTAATTTACTGAGAACAGAAGCCAAAATAGAGGATTTCTTGGAGAACACTTTACCAGTTCCTGCTGTCTGTCTGGCATTTTTCCAAGACTCTCTGCGGGAGTTTTTGGTTGAATTTTAGAAATTGGAGATCTCTGCGGGAGATCTTGAATTAATCCCTATGTTACCGTTAATTTAGCTGCGGGAGATTTTGAATTAATTCCTATATTACCATTAATTTAGCTGCGGGAGATTCTGAATCTGCTGCTGAGAGTCAGAGAGTAGCTCTCTCTCAAATAAAAGTCTCTGCGGGAGAAGAGACGCATTCTGCAGGCAGCAGACTGGTCAGGCGGGAATATTTTCAGGATTTATGTGTGCGATTGGGAGCATATAATGATGATGGATATCATTGAGGTGCTGTAGCAATGCAAGCGTATTCCTCATCCTTTTAAAATACTGAAAATACTGAAAATTTTAAAAATACCTTAAATTGACAGCAGAGGAAGTTTTTAAGAAGGAAAATCAAAGTAAGAAATAATCAAAATAATAAGGAAGACCCTGTTTGGTTTAATAAAATAATAAAAGATGAGATTGATTTGAGAAGAGTATTTAAGAGGCAGGTGAGGAACAACAGAAATGAAAGGCACAAGGAACAGCTTGAAATAGCATACATACAAAACCCAAAGAAAAAGGTACAACTGTTAGTTAAGAATGCTATAACAGCCCATGAACTAAAATTAACTCAGGAAATCAAAAGTTGTGATAATAGTAAGAAACTTTGGCAAAATATTAAGAAATTAAGAGGAGATAAGAAATGTAATGATCATGTTGAGATTTATGATGATGATGGACAGATCATAGGGAGTGGTGAATGGGAGAAGAACTATTCCTTGTTAGGTGAAAACTATTGTAGTAGATAGATGATGCAAGTAAAATCTTTCGTTTGCTTCAATTTATTAGATGTCTACACATAATCACAAACCAGGCTGCAACAAATGAAATAATCTAATTTAATAACACATCCTATTACAAATATATGAATCATAAATAAACTATCTAAAAAGAGTATTCTTACCCTGGTCTTGATAAATGCTAGAGAGTAGACACTTCACTCCTTAAACTGTTTAACACTTCCAATAATAGCTACAACAACTTATCATACCTAAGTCTCTGAAAAATACCACACAATTATTATCACTAGTTGAGCACAAATTAAAGTTTATCCAAGCACATTACTTAGGTTCACACTGTATCACTTCTAGATTAAGACTGACCCTGACTTTGACATTTCCCATGAAGTAAACTATGTTTTATATATCTTAAATTTCAGATTTACAAGTTTTGCTATTCACATTTTTAATAATGCTATTTTTTAATTACAGATTTATATTTTTAATAATACTATTTTTTAATTACAGATTTATATTTTTAATAATGCTATTTTATGTTTAACTTTCAGATTTATTAACTTTCACCCTAAACCATTGGTATCCTCTAACAATATGAAGAATCAGAATCGAGCTTTGCCTTTTTCCAAGAATTGGAATCGGCAAAAAACTTGAGAATTATCCTATCACTAACCCTAATTCAAAAAGTGCCTCACTATAAATACTCTAAGAGTAATAGCTAGTATATAAATTAATCATGATAAATAACTGACAAAACCAATAAATAACTGAATAGTGGTGCAAATTAGGTCATTATAATCTTGAAAACTTTTTCTATTTTTAAGAGTTTGTAAATAGCTAACCAATTAATAGCACATTATTTTAAATCATTTCAAGATGAAAATGTGTTTAAAGATTATTCATTACTGACATAAACATTTTTTTTTCAGTAACTAATAGTCTGGTCAATTTAACATTGAAGTCTTTATTGATGGAGTAGCTACTGCCGTTTTTATATTTCAAACTAATTCATTTTTCCAAATTTCAATATAACACATAGCTATAAGGAAAATTAAACCTTTGATATCAAGAATTTTTTAACTTTATCTAATTTGAAAATTAATTGGAGATAATTGAATTAGTGAATAACATGAAATGTTGAATTTACTATTGATGAGCACATTACTCACTCATTCACAAGATGTCCTTCTTAGCAAGTCCAGGGCTGTGACTGACACTCTGCACTCTGATGATGTCTGTGTGCCACATTCTCCCAGAGTCAACTGTTCCTTCTTGTGAGTAGCTACTCTCACTTCAAATAGAAACTAAACTGAAAAACATACTAAACAGTTAGGTACTAAATATACAATGATAGTTAGCTACTAAAAAGAATTGGCTACAATTTTAAAACTCAAAAATTACCAAATAGTGAAAATTTCATTATTAAATTCTAGATCAAAAATTGTTACAATAATTTATCCCACAATGCTGGTTAGAAAAATTACTTTTATCTTTGAAACTATTTTTAATTTTAGAAAAATTAAAATCCGACATGAGCACTAGTGCTCAAATTTGTCAGACTTCCATCCTATCCATTCCCTATGATAGGCATTAAAAATGTATTCATTTCACAATTGAAAGAAATTGGATATATTTTTAATTAAGTAGGTAGCTATCTTGAATAGGGTACACTCAAAACTATATAGCTATTTCGAATTTATTAAATATATATTTTTAAATTTATGATCTACTTAAAAAGGGTTCTGGTAATTTTAAAATGCATACTTTTCACCACCCTTCCTGTAAAGCTACGTCCTAGCAAGGCATGTTTGACATTATTTAATTCACTTCTCTCTTTTCCAGACCAAATGAATTCATTGAATGTGATTATGCTTTAAATCTGAGAGGCAACTCAAGCGAAGGGGAAGATAGAAATGTTCAGTGTTCAAAGGTTATACTTAGCACATTGAATTACATTTAGCTACTCAGTGTAATATTTAGAAGTAGAGACTGACTGCTTTGTGTTTTAGCTTGAGAAAAGAGTCCATAGGGTAAGTTCTGAATTAATGAACAGTTCTACATTTTCGATTGAAGACAACTAGCTATAGCTATAATTCAATATTTCAACTTTAATTTGTATCCAATGACCATGATATCAAGGAACCTCCATCATAAATTCATAATCATAGATACCAATTAAACTGCCTAGTTCAATTATTAAATTATATTTTTTCTTACACATCTGATATTGTGGAACTGTCCAATAATTCTCAAATTACAATAAGAACAACTTTGGCAGTATTAGCCTACGCTAGAACTATTACATCTCGACTCTAAAGTCTCTAATAAATACACTATTAGCTAATAGACTTTGGTTCTCCAGTTTGGAGGTTGGCGCTATGAAGATGTACAACATGTTGCTATGAAGTGTCACGCATTGGATGGCATAGAGTGTTGCGGTAGCAGAACTTTTTTCAGGAAACAGTTACCCTGTGTCAAGTAAGTAAAAGCACATTCCTTGGGTCATAGATTAAAAAAACTAGTAATATAATGGTTCTTCTTTTATAATATTGTTTGTTTTTCCTCTATGTAAGCTCAATTACTTAACCCATTCGATACATCTTGTGCACAAATAATTATTTTAACACTTTTGATTTATTCTTTACATTTATATACCTTTACCAAGTACAAAATCATTCCCATCATAATCATATGTTTGGCAGCTATACCTAACTCTGCATCTCTGGTGGACCCACCAAAGCCACTTTCCATAAGTAGAATAGGTTTTAGGATTATAAAATCTTAAAATATCAAGTTTTAAAGAAGTTAAGATCTCATTCTTGATATCCAAATAGTAATTATTGCATAGCTAAATCTATTGTAGCTAAGAGAATAAACTAGTGACTTTCTTGTAATAAAATGATGGTAATAAAAAACTTCTTATTAGGTCCACTAAACATGCATGTGTTTGGTTTTAGTAGAAAATAAAATAAGTAGCCTGCTACAAATTTCAGTTTGTATTTCAAGTAGTTTACTCTTTATCTAAGCTTGCTATTTCTTTCCTTGTCCCCCATCTGCCCTATTCTGAAGCAGTCTGTGGTGATTGGAACAGAAGGGGCGTCTCTTGGGCCCTGAACTGTTGTAATTTGGATTGTATAGCTTTTGTCTTTTTTCATTTATACCATATTTATCATTTTTTTAACGTTACATGCAGTTTTAGAGGACAGTGCTGGGTTATGTTCTTCAAATACGAGCATTGACAATCGAGCAAATTAAAATAATTAATCAATTATTTATACGCTGAAAAAACTTTAACTTTATAACTCTTAGAAATATAACTAACTAACTTTATATTACTTTAAACCTTTTAACTCAGAAATATAACTTTATAATCGTGCACATCTCTTCAATAACATATTCAAGGAAGAGATGCTAGGAATACCTTTCTGAGTTTATGACTTGTTATTCAATTGCTTAATTTTCATGTAAGAACAAGAATTCGATTATATTCAGCTTTGATCCAGCCGCTTCTTTAAATTGTGAAAGGAATTTTTTCCACCCAGAATCCAGGAAAATGCTTGTTCTGTGGCCTTCAATCTACACTATAAAACGGAGCTGAGAAAATTCCAGCGCGTTCATTAGTCCCTCGGTTATTGTGTGTGCATAACTCTTAAGTGTCCAAGAAAGTTGATCAGTTAACACTTGAACATCATTCCATAAATTAAGTCTGTGATCTTATTAACCCATTCCAAGTGGCCTCGTTTCGAAAATTGGTCCCTTTTAGCGGTGCCTATATATTCTCTAATTTTTTTGCTGTAACAGTCAAGCGGCAGGCAGGGTCAATATGTAGGCGGTCACGCGGTGTTTAGAAATATGACAAGTATTAACGTGTAAACACATAATTACTGGTTATTGTGCATTAATGCACCCAATAGCTCAGTACTTGAATTATACTGAAAGAGGGGAGGGGAGGGGAGTAAAGGACAAACTGTATGTCAGTTCTAAGGAAAGATGATGCATTTGAAATGGAAAGATTTTAATATGTTGAGTGTTGACTGTTGAGTACATTGCCCATCCAACAATGAAATAAATACTCGAAAAACACAGTAAAAATGAAATATAGGATAACTCTTCTTGATTTTTTTATCCAATTTATTTCATAAATATGTTTATATATTTACGAATAAAAGTAACTAATTCAATTTATGCAACTCTAAAATGCTCACTTTTTTATATCTTTAGTTTAACTATATGAATAACAATACAAAACTGATATGTCACTCCACCAACAAGCGGCACAGTCTATATATAGACTCGATATGTATAACCAACAAGCGTCACTGTCTATATATAGACGCTTATCTGACTCCATGATTTAGCGGGTGTAGCTAGTTAAATTGAAGACAGTCACTAGCGGCGGTGACTAGATATAGATAATTTTTATTTTTGTCGATTTCCATCCACCTACTGCCGCTTGGAATAGGTTCAGTCTGTGCCAATAGATAAGACACTATAATATAATTGTGCTTTGACTAAATCTTGTTCAGCTATTAAAAGAAAACGCTTCATAATAGAATCCTTTATTTACAAGAGACATATAACTTTGTTAGAGTGTATTAAACAGAATGATTCATTATATTAGAATTGTTTTATTATCCACATGTAATTAATATATTGAATATTGAAGTGTAGAATTATCATCTAATGAACTGAAAATTGAAGATTAAAAATCACCAACAAATTAATAATAAAAAAAAAACAGTTAATAACGAGGTCTTCAATTTAGAGTTAGGTAGGCTTCATTTACTATCACCTCTTCATTTTCCTTTTAGATTTTGTGTTACGTAAACTCGTAGGCTTCATTTACTATCACCTCTTCATTTCCTCTTAGATTTTGCCTTTGGTTTCGAAGCAGACGTTACACCACACTAAATGACTATTTTTGTTTACAGGTACAGTGGTCATTTTTTCAGCACTACTCTCATCTACAGTTTGCTGCTTGGGTTCCTTGGACTGGATAGGTTTTGTTTGGGCCTGACAGGCACAGCAGTGGGCAAACTACTCACTTTGGGGGGTTTGGGAGTTTGGTGGATTGTTGATATAGTGCTGCTGATAACAGGCTCTCTTGCCCCACAGGATGGCAGTAATTGGAACACTAATGTATAGAAAATACACTCAGTAGCTATCTCTTGTACCAACAGTTTATTATTTCTTCTTTTGTTAGAAACTTAGAAAATCGAATAGTGAAGGTGGAGTGCGAATACTTTTTGTATAGCTAACCTTTTATGAAGCGAATATAAACTTGATCAATTTATTTTCTGTTAACTGTGATATGTTTGTATAACCTTAGCTCTATAAAAATAACTAATTTATTTTTAGCTAATGAATAACTTTAATCTTTTTAGAGGGAAATGTAACTGATCCAATCTAATTGGACCAACAGTTTATTATTTAAATACCTATGTTCTTTTAGATGATTTTTTCACCAACTGTTCCTATTTTCCTGAATAATTCTCCTTTTATTTACACCAAAAAAGTGACAGAAGGAAATTAGCCATCAGAGAAAAATTTGTTGTAACTTTTGCCCAATGCTTTGATAGAATGTGAAATTAAAATAAAAAAATATTCTTGTCGCCCACCTGCTCTAATCTGAAACGAAACGATGCAAATATCTTTGAAGGAAATATTATATATTGGCATCGTTTCCGATACGATGTCATCTGACCTGGTGTGCGTTCGAACGTCATGTCATGTCCGTTTCGAGGCTTCTGAAGCTTTCACCGATGGTGACTGATCATTTTGTTCCTTGAGCCACTTTCATTTCTGACTGCTCCTTCAAGTCCCTTGTATTTAATTTCCTTTTAACGTCAGCGATATGGCCCTTGTTTTTTGAACTAAAATGAAGTTATACGAAGCTTTTGTTTTGTACACATAACTAATTTCCTGCTATTTTGATGTTGAATTTTCAAATTAATAGTCCTAAGTGATAATTGTAAGCCTATTTTTGGACCATTTAGTACAATAAGAAATAATACAGTATACACCATGAAAAACACTTCTAAACCATCTTATTATTCTTAAGATATATTTCTCTACTTTTTATAGCTCCCAGGGGCTCTATCCTGAAGCTGTCTGTAGTGAATGGAAGAGAAGAGGGGTGGCGTCCCTCGGGCCCCGAACTGTTGGAATTTGGATTATTGATTGTCTTTTTTCATGTTTACCATGTTCATTTTTTTAACGCTACTTGCAGTTTTGGAGGATAGCGCTAGGGTTATGCTCTTCAACTACGAGGTCTTAGATTTTGTGTTAGGTAGACTCGTATGCTTCATTTAGTATCACCTCTTCATTTTCCTCTTATTTTTTTCTAAGAGATAGCAAGCGTTCTGTAATATATTAATATTACATTTTGTAATATTAATATATAAAACTTTTCAAAATATTGAACAAGATCAGTTTTTGACTAATTCACATTAACCCTTTATTCGGCTTGTAGATTCCAATAACATTCTTATGTTCTATTGTCACTTCGTCTCTCTTTTTTTTTCTATTGGCTAGTTTCTAACTCGTTCACTACACAGGAGTTCACTATAAAGTATTTCTACTGTATATAAGAAATATTTTGCTTGTATGGTCCATCTCTGAACAGTAAAAGGTAATAGGTAATAAATATGTAATAGTATTTATTCATGAAAAGAATATGTTCTAATAAAAAGATTAAAAAAAGCTTTGAGCTTTTTTATTAGAAGTTATTAAATTATTACCTTGGATAAATACCAATACAAACAAGGCAGATGTTAGTTAACCAAAGGGTATAACATAAACCATGACGATGTCACAAGGTCCGGTCACGTAATTATGAGAAAAAGGTTATATAAGTGGAGCCCGGATTTCTATGCCCTTTCAATCTAGGCGAAGTAGCACTGAAAGCAATGCGAAATATGCTTTATAGCCCAAATCTATGCTTAATATGCCGTTTATAAATTGACTAGTTCTACCTCGAATAACGTTTTCTTTATTCAAAAACATGCCGTATCAGTCAAATGGTAGACTTAATTAAATATACTTTCTTTAATTTTGAGGCTGTATATATGATGTTGAATAATGTTTCCCGTTTCAAATGGAAAAATTATCGAAGTATATACATTTTTTTGTAATTAAAATGGAATTGGAAATCGAACCACATTTTGTGCATTGCATTTTTATTAATATATGACAAATTAAATAATATAGCAACAAAAAATAACCATAAACGATCATTTCTCAGTTCTACTGAGAGTAGAACAAGTTTTATTAAGAAATATGGAGTAGAACAAGAAAAATAAGTCTCTTGGTAAATAATGAGATTTAATTATTTATTCATCTTGCTAGATAAAAATAATAGTAGCTTTATTTAGAATATAAATAATTTAGCAATAAACAATTTTTAAGTTTTGAAAAGCTTCTTTCTACTTCATTGCAACAATTCATTGCATTTTGTGTTATATTCCTTTTAATCTGCACCTCTTTCACTCCAGCGATAATGCTTCGTTTTTATTCTATGTGTTGCAATCCATGATTATTTGCTACAATATGGTTGATATCATGTTGCCCTCATTCAAATCTACAAAATTTACACTCTTACGCCTATGTTTCGCTGTTTTAAAGTGTGATACAGCATTTGATTTCTTGTAGCTACTCAGCTTCACATTGCATGGCTTGCATTTCAAAACAACGTTTTCATTGCATAACACCCAAATTCATCAACTAAATTTCCTATCATGAACTTTGGGTATTATTAATAAGTGAGTTCTTAAGACTACTACGAGGACTACTTGCCTTAATATTGCAACAAAAAGACTGTAAATAGAAAATGAAGCAACTTTATAGCATAAACTTTAATATCTCTTAAATAGAGTTTTGCATGCTGTAGCAGATAAAAATATCCTTAAATCGAATTTTATATGCTTTGTTATTCTGTTAGAGCATAGAGCAAATTAGTGGATCGTCTCAAAGCACAAGATCAATTATTAACACGAAACTTAGTTTCGAGTCTTATTTTGTTTATTGTTAAAATTGGAATATACTTTCTATTAGGTTTTCAAATGTCGAAAAGTTTGACAGCATAAATATTTCATTCACTTTGTATGTTCAAAATGATGTACCTTCCTTTGAAGTTTACGGGGAAAGCCTTCAAACAATATAGTTTTAATGCAGAAAATTACACTGCAGTGTCCGTAAAGCTGTGGAAGTCGCCGTCATTACATATTGAGTTTTCTTATCAATTGTGTGTTACTTCAATATGAAAGCCTAAGAACTCTACTACTGAGTCGGGATTCCTGATAATTATACGTTCCGGTGAGAAAAAAAAACACTGAGAAAAAAATACGAGTCAAATTGACTTAAAATTTGAGTTTTCCATTTGTCCAGTACTGGCTCAAATATGTGAGTTATTTTGACTCAAAAACAAGATATTGCTCAATTTATTATGTTTCTTTTTAAATATTTTTTTTATATTTTTAATGTTTCAGTTGGTTTTATATTTATCGCTTTTTTTATATAAAATTGAACATTTTAACACTAAAAAACGATATTTCTATTGCAACTGAAAGAGAGTTTATTGATACCTAATTCATAGCCAAGAAAAAAAGATTCAATGTGGAGGTTTGACAGCCTTGACTCAAGCGAAGAATAGGAGGTTAGGTTAGGTTAGGTTAGGTTAGGTTAGGTTAGGTTAGGTTAGGTTAGGTTAGGTTAGGTTAGGTTAGGTTAGGTTAGGTTAGGTTAGGTTAGGTTAGGTTAGGTTAGGTTAGGTTAGGTTAGGTTAGGTTAGGTTAGGTTAGGTTAGGTTAGGTTAGGTTAGGTTAGGTTAGGTTAGGTTAGGTTAGGTTAGGTTAGGTTAGGTTAGGTTAGGTTAGGTTAGGTTAGGTTAGGTTAGGTTAGGTTAGGTTAGGTTAGGTTAGGTTAGGTTAGGTTAGGTTAGGTTAGGTTAGGTTAGGTTAGGTTAGGTTAGGTTAGGTTAGGTTACTTGACAACGAACCCTTCCCTCATTTAATTTATCTATTTTGTTATACAATATTAATGTACCTATGATGAGACCAATCTCATTTAAAACCGTTTTGAAAAATTTTATCTCTAAGTTGGTCAAATCCTCAATGATCTCTCTTGCCACTTTCGTTATTTTGACCTGTATATACCAGTCATTCTTACTCACAGACTTCAAATTCTAATCTACACACTTTATAATACAAATTAAAAAAAAAAAAATTAATATTCTAGTTTGGGGAGTTTTTCCCTTTCTTTTACTCTTTTCAAAATTCAAAAAATCTAAAAAAAAATTATCTCGAGAAATAGAAGCTTTAATTTTTTTTTATTAACATAGAAAGTTCCACATAGTCCTATTGTATCATCAAATAAAATATCTAAACATAATAATCATAATAACATAGATAGGTTAGCATTTTTATATAAAAGGTTAAGTTAAGTTAATAACCAACTATTCACACCTGAAGTTTCACTCATTAAATACGTTGACTGGCATTTTGTCTCAAATTGGATTAAGTAAACTATAATTTTTGACGTTTATTAGTTAGTTAATAACTTCAATTCCTTCATTAATTAGTAACTATCTGTTTACATTTATTAGCTGTCCGATTTTAATATTTCCTATATAACTAAGATTGAGCTACCTACAATAAAAAATTGTACCAATATTAATGAATTGGAATTACCTACCTACCTAACTACTTACCAATGTAGGTAGTTCAATTGAACTATCTACATTAGTTAAATATAATGACCTACAACAGTTTGCTAGGACTACCTACATTAGCTATATAGAACCTCCTACATTAGTTAACTGGAATTACGTACATTAGTTTAACTACCTAGATTACTTAAATAAAATGTCCTATATACCAGATATTATAAGTTATAGTTAGATGCTATTATTAAAAGCCATGTACTATCAGTTTTTTTTTCCGTAAAGCTATGTTTAGAAGATATAGTAATTTATCGTGAATTACTTTTGTATTTTGTGATGAGAGAGACCTTTTTTGATAACCTAGTTACAGTAGCCACTTTTATCAGTTAGAATGTCACACATTTTATAAAACCACTTCAAGATGAAACACGATATTTATCTATTGTCATTGATGAGTGATAATGAATAACCTATATTGATGGATAATAGTCAAAATAATACAGTTAGTTACTAAAATTAGCTAAGGTCAATATATAGATTGACCATGCAAATTTACTCATTGCATTGGGTTGTCAATCTGTAGGTTGACCATATCATTTTACTCATCTAATCAGAAAAGAGCGGGGGAAACTGTCATAGCTAGTAGCTATTAGTTATAGCTAGTAGCTATTAGTTATAGCTAGTAGCTATTAGTTATAGATAGTAGCTATTAGTTATAGCTAGTAGCTATTAGTTATAGCTAGTAGCTATTAGTTATAGCTAGTAGCTATTAGTTATAGCTAGTAGCTATTAGTTATAGCTAGTAGCTATTAGTTATAGCTAGTAGCTATTAGTTATAGCTAGTAGCTATTAGTTATAGCTAGTAGCTATTAGTTATAGCTAGTAGCTATTAGTTATAGCTAGTACCTATTAGTTATAGCTAGTAACTAATAGTTATAGCTGGATAGTATTAGTTTAGTCCATATATTATTAGTTGAAAGAACATAATACGAGTTATAGTTAGGGAATGTTGGTTATGGCTAGGTACTAATAGTTATAGACAGGTATTATAAGTTATAGGTAAATGCTATTATTAATAGCCTGTTACTATCAGTTTTTCCATAAACCTATAGTCGAAAGATATCGTTATTCCATCACAAATTACTTTTGTATTTGGTGATATGAGTGACATTTTTTCTAACCTAGTGACAATAAAGACACATCAATCAGTTAGATAAGAAAATGTCACATATATTAGCAGATATGAAACCACTTCAAGATGAACCTTGATAATAAATCTATTGTCAAGATACTATTATTTATTGCCAGGTACTATTACTTATATCTGTAAAGCTACAGTCAATACAGAGGTCGACCAGGAAAATTTATTCATCGCATTAGGTTAGGTTAATATAGCGGTTGACCATGAAGATTTACTCATCGTATTAAGTTAAGTCAATATAGCGGTTGACCATGTAGGTTTACTCATCACATTAGGTTAGGTCCATACATTGGTTGACCATGAAAATTTACTCATCGAATTAGGTTAGGTAAATCTGTAGGTTGACCATATCATTTTACTCATCAAATCAGAAAATAGCGCGAAAATTAAAGTCATAACAGTTATGGTTCAATGCAGGGAAACAAATACTCCCATCATCTTTTCAATTAACATTAATATAGTTAATTGTCAAACAATGAAGCTTCTTTACCCTGAATTAACTCTATTTATCTCCTATTCATTTTTCGACATATATATTTGAAGTGATAAATACTTACTCAATCGAATTGACTGATTACAGTCCAACACTAATTCTACAATATAGCTCTATTCCACAATATAATTGGAGCTAGATACTATTAGTTATAGCAAGGTACTAGTAGTTATAGATAGATATTATCAGTAATAGATACGTAACTAGTTATAGCTAGGTACAATTTTTTAGTTAGTTTTAGCCATGTATTATCAGTTATAGGCACCTGATTTTAGTTACAGGTGGGTAGTCTCAGTTTTAGCCAAATATTATTACTGAAAGCAGCATTATATTAGTTATAACTCGTAACTTTTAATCATAGCAAGTTACAATTAGTTTTAGCCATTTATTATCAGTTATAGGTACATGATTTTAGTTTAATTTAGGTAATATCAGTTTTCGCCATCTTTTATTAATTAGAGGAGCATTATATTAGTTATATCTAGTAACTTTTAGTTATAGAAAGGTACTATTAGTTTTAGCCATGTATTATTAGTTATAGGAACAAGGTTATAGTTAAAGATAGGTAATATCCGTTTTACCCAAATATTATCACTTAAAGGACCATTTTATTAGTTGTAGGTAATAACTTATAGTTGTAGCAAGGTATAATTAGTTTTAGCCTCGTATTATTAGTTATAGGTACATGATATTAGTTAAATCTAGGTAATATCAGTTTTAGCCAAGTATCATCAGTTAAAAGAACTTTGTATTATTTATAACAAGTACATGATATTAGTTATAGCTAGGTACTATCAGTTTAAACCAGGCATTATTAGTTGAAAGTACATAATATGAGTTATAGCCAAGTGGTATTAGTTATAAAGAGGTACTATTAGTTATAGCTAGTTATTAACAGTTATGGGTTGATAAAACAGATAAAACTACTAGTACCTGGCTAATAGTCAATAAACTATTATAATAAACTATATTTATGGTTAATAGTCAAAATCGAACAGTTCATGATTATACATTAAGTTAGTAATTTTAGCTTAGGTGAGGTTGACAAGGCAAATAACCTCATCGCATTAGGTTAGGTCAATATAGAGGTTGACCAGAAAATTTTACTCATTGCATTAGGTTAGGTTAATATAGAGGTTGACCAGAAAATTTTACTCATTGCATTAGGTAAGGTCAATATAGAGGTTTACCATATCATTTCACTCATTGCATTATGTTAGGTCAATATAGAGGTTTACCATATCATTTTACTCATTGCATTATGTTAGGTCAATATAGAGGTTTACCATATCATTTTACTCATTGCATTATGTTAGGTCAATATAGAGGTTTACCATATCATTTTACTCATTACATTATGTTAGGTCAATATAGAGGTTTACCATATCATTTTACTCATTACATTATGTTAGGTCAATCTGTAGGTTTACCATATCATTTTACTCATTGCATTATGTTAGGTCAATCTGTAGGTTTACCATATCATTTTACTCATTGCATTAGGTTAGGTCAATATAGAGGTTGACCATATCATTTTACTCATTGCATTATTTTAGGTCAATCTGTAGGTTTACCATATCATTTTACTCATTGCATTAGGTTAGGTCAATATAGAGGTTGACCATATCATTTTACTCATTGCATTATGTTAGGTCAATCTGTAGGTTTACCATATCATTTTACTCCTCTGATCAGAAAAGAGCGCGAAAATTAAAGTCCATAACTGTCATGGTACAATGCATGGTAACAAATACTCTCATTATCTATTTAATTAATATTAATATAGTTAATTTACTATTAGTTTTAGTCTTGTATTATCTGTTATAAATACATGGTATTAGTTAAAGCTATATAATATCAGTTAAACCTAGTTACTATTAGTTATAGCTAGTAGGTATTAGTTATAGCTAGCACCATTAGTTATAGCTGGTAACAAATAGTTATAGCTGGATAGTATTAGTTTAGTCCAGATATTATCAGTTGAAAGAACATAATACGAGTTATAGTTAGGTAATGTTGGTTATGACTAGGTACTAATAGTTATAGATAGGTATTATCAGTTATAGGTAGATGCTATTATTAATAGCCTGTTACTATCAGTTTTTCCATAAACCTATAGTCGAAAGATATCGTTATTCCATCGCAAATTACTTTTGTATTTGGTGATATGAGTGCCTTTTTTTCTAACCTAGTGACAATATAGACAAATCAATCAGTTAGATAAGAAAATGTCACACATATTAGCAGATATGAAACCACTTCAAGATGAAACACAAACCTTAAGAGATTATTTTATTTTCAGTAACTATGAAACTGTTAATATTTAAAGTGAGAAAAGTTTTTACTTTCAAGTGGTCATAGTATATAAGTTATATGATAAAGTAGAAAGTTTACTATGTGAAGTAAGGATTCTATCGAGGTATACAAATATATTATGTAAGATAGTGAAAATAATACACGACTGTTGAACAAAAACATTTATTTGTAAGAATTTTCTAAACAATAAACTTCCATTATAAATGAAAACAATTGAAACTTAATTTCCGCTGATATATTTTTTTGAGTAATTTTTAAGTAAATTTTTTGATTACATTTTTTAAACTAATTTTTAAGTAAATTTTTTGATTACATTTTTTGAATAATTTTCAATAAATTGTTTGATTACATTTTGAGTAATTTTCAAGTTAATTTTTTTTGAGAACATTTTTTCAATTAATTTTTTTGAGTGATTTTTTGAGTCATTTTTGAGAACATTTTTTTAATTAATTTTTCATTAAAGTTTAAAAGTGATTAATGAACTAAGAAATTTTCAATAACTAAATTGAAGATTTAAAATGAAATCTCATATATTTCATTAGCTTCTAGCTTCTCTTCTCCTAGCACCCAGCACTCTCCCTCTTATGAAGTCTCTGATCTTAAGGGAAATATTGGTGACCGAGAGTTGTTGTCGTGAGGGTGAGCGGTGTATCATCTTCTTAAGATCATTTCTATCGAAGATCTCCCTCACTTGGGAGCCAGAGGGTACTGTTTTATTTTCAATGAAGTGTTTACATTCATCGAGGATAACTCCCTTCTCCTCACTGGAGAAAAATCTTCTCTGTGATGTAGAAAGCAGCTGAAAACGAAATAGAAAAAAAATACATCTAGAAACCGTTTTTACGATTTAGGAAATTAAGGAAATGATTTGTTCAAAAAATTGTACTTATGAAATTTTGAAGTAATTATAGTTTTACACTAAATGATATGTGTCTATTGAAATAATGGACTAGTTTTGAAATATATCACATTTCTTCAGGATTTCCGCTTTCTCATGGGTTGTGAAAAATCTTCTCTCGTGTTCTGGAGACAACCACTGAAATGGAAATAGATTTAGGAAATTAATTTTCAATTTGAAAGATATCAGTGAAAAAAGAATAAAGAATATGATGAATGTATTCTTCAAGATGGTGAGTTTTATATTTATGAGAAAATAATTGTGTCGCAAAAATTCTTTAAACCGACGCCAGGTTGAAATTACGTGAAAATTTTCAATATCATTAACTATTTTACTTAGGAACTTATTCTTCATTGATTGTAATCGAGTAAAATCAAACTTTTTCACAGCTTTTTTGTTCTTGCTTACACATGTTCATGAAATTTAATGCTAGACAACGATAGATAGGTAGTATTTTGAAACAGAACCCTCAATTCAGAATAGTTAGTACGTAAGAATGTAGAGTGAAAAATTGATCTTATGAATACAAGAAAAATATTATAGTAAGTTGAGCAATATTTCTGTATTACCTGTCTTCCTTCCTCCAATGCCGAAGCTGTAGATGGAGTATGAAAAAGACTCCTTTTTGCCCTCTGCATTGAATAAAATATCAATATATGATGATTTTCATATAGAATTAATATAGAGAGTTGAAAATAAACGGAATTTATATAAAAAAATTAATGATTAATTTACTTAAATCGGTCGAAAATGATACTTTTTATGTCAGATTTGAATACAGGATATCGAAAAATGTATAAAAACATGTATGACACATCCCTAGCAGTTTATTTTGAATATTGGATTAAATATCAGTATATGAATTTAATTTTCTTAAAACGTGTTTTAATCGAAATATCGTTTACAAATTTGGATTTATCAGGATCTATCTATAATCACTCTATACCAGAGTGATTCAATTTAAATTAATACATGATTATTATTATTACATAGTGAGGATTTGACAATTTTAACCCGTTCTCTCATAGAATTGCGCCAGAGCAACAACTGTAAGGTAATAAAAACAATAAAATAATCTAATATTTTATTTGTAAATTTTTCATCAATAATTGTAATTTATTTTACCTTCTTTCCTTGTTTCTTGTCAGCAACAACAAATAGATGAGAAGATATATCGCAAACTATTATTTACTATTATTTATATCCCATTAATGAAAATAAAATCAGCGGTTTAATTACAATAATCTATTACCTCTTTCAATTACTCCATTTCTTCATTTGAGAGGTAAGGCGTCTTCTGAGCTTTTTCGGACTCTGAAAGTGATAAATGATCAAAATTAGATTAAGTATACTTTGAAAACAGAGTAATGAAGATTACTTTATTAATTTCCTCTTGTTTAAATTATAATAATAATTATTATATCAATAATAATTACGGATGTTTCAACGAGTAAATGATACAGTCAATTATCTGTTATCTTAACCCACTGAGTCAATCGTAAAGTCAACACAATGTTTACCTAACCTACTGAGTCAATAGTAAAGTCACGAGAATGTTGACTTAACCTTCTGAGTCAATAGTAAAGTCACGAGAATGTTGACTTAACCTTCTGAGTCAATAGTAAAGTCAACAGAGTGTTGTCTTAACCTTCTGAGTCAATAGTAAAGTCAACACAATGTTTACCTAACCTACTGAGTCAATAGTAAAGTCAACAGAGTGTTGACTTAACCTTCTGAGTCAATAGTAAAGTCAACAGAGTGTTGACTTAACCTTCTGAGTCAATAGTAAAGTCAACTAAAGTAAAGTATTGAGTCAACACCTCTGTTGACTAAGGTCAACACCTCTGTTGACTAAGGTCAACACCCCTGTTGACTAAGGTCAACACCCCTGTTGACTAAGGTCAACACCTCTGTTGACTAAGGTCAACACCTCTGTTGACTAAGGTCAACACCTCTGTTGACTAAGGTCAACACCCCTGTTGACTAAGGTCAACACCTCTGTTGACTAAGGTCAACACCTCTGTTGACTAAGGTCAACACCTCTGTTGACTGAGGTCAACACCTCTGTTGACTGAGGTCAACACCTCTGTTGACTAAGGTCAACCCCTCTGTTGACTAAGGTCAACACCTCTGTTGACTAAGGTCAACACCTCTGTTGACTAAGGTCAACACCTCTGTTGACTAAGGTCAACACCTCTGTTGACTAAGGTCAACACCTCTGTTGACTAAGGTCAACACCTCTGTTGACTAAGGTCAACACCTCTGTTGACTAAGGTCAACACCTCTGTTGACTAAGGTCAACACCTCTGTTGACTGAGGTCAACACCTCTGTTGACTGAGGTCAACACCTCTGTTGACTAAGGTCAACCCCTCTGTTGACTAAGGTCAACACCTCTGTTGACTAAGGTCAACACCTCTGTTGACTAAGGTCAACACCTCTGTTGACTAAGGTCAACACCTCTGTTGACTAAGGTCAATACCTCTGTTGACTAAGGTCAACACCTCTGTTGACTAAGGTCAACACCTCTGTTGACTAAGGTCAACACCTCTGTTGACTAAGGTCAACACCTCTGTTGACTAAGGTCAACACCTCTGTTGACTAAGGTCAACACCTCTGTTGACTAAGGTCAACACCTCTGTTGACTGAGGTCAACACCTCTGTTGACTAAGGTCAACACCTCTGTTGACTAAGGTCAACACCTCTGTTGACTAAGGTCAACACCTCTGTTGACTAAGGTCAACACCTCTGTTGACTAAGGTCAACACCTCTGTTGACTAAGGTCAATACCTCTGTTGACTAAGGTCAACACCTCTGTTGACTAAGGTCAACACCTCTGTTGACTAAGGTCAACACCTCTGTTGACTAAGGTCAACACCTCTGTTGACTAAGGTCAACACCTCTGTTGACTAAGGTCAACACCTCTGTTGACTAAGGTCAACACCTCTGTTGACTAAGGTCAACACCTCTGTTGACTGAGGTCAACACCTCAACTGACTAAGATCAACCAATTGACTCAGATCAGATAGAGTAGAGTAAGTGTAGAGTAAGTGTAGAGTAAGAATAGAGTAAGAGTAGAGTAAGAATAGAGTAAGAGTAGAGTAAGAATAGAGTAAGAATAGAGTAAGGGTAGATTAAGTAAACCCCTTTATAACTTTGAAACCCTATATAATTTTGAATTGTAAATCTCTTATAACTTGAAACACTTTATAACTTCCACTTCAAAACCCTTTATAACTTTAAATACCTTTAGAGTTTATTAACTCTTCACATCTTTAAAAAAATATAACTCCAATTCTACTTATAACTTATAAACCCTTTATAACATTAAAACTCTATAATTTTAAAATTCT
Organism: Caprella mutica; assembly: GCA_947561585.1. NCBI lineage: Eukaryota > Metazoa > Arthropoda > Malacostraca > Amphipoda > Caprellidae > Caprella > Caprella mutica. The sequence continues at coordinate 135,165 of CANNZV010002222.1, forward strand.
TGCTAGCAGAGTACCTAGTATCAATGTTTCCTCTAGGTACCTAACTCCCAATATTAAGCTTTGAACTTGGTATCAGAAAATACTTAATGCTAGAATGAATAAGGAAAGAACACTTCAAAATACTACGGAAAGAAAATTAATTTTAATTGCTCTCCCTACACAAATAAACGATTGAAAATGAGCACAATGAAAATACACTGAGGAGATACACAGTTCCTCACTCTGCAAAGGCTCGAGAGTCACTGATTACTTATTTCACAAATTCACACACAATAATTTATATTCATTTGGAGTGAATCAAAACAATTTATAGCTTAGTTTATTCTTGATTCAATGCATTGTTTCTTTTATTTACTACATCTATATATGTTTGTTAAAGCAATGAACAATTATTTTTGTACCTACTTTTACCGATAAATGCTATATGTTTATCATCAGGATTGGGACAATATGCTTCATATTCTCTTTAATATTAATCGTCATAATGAAGTCGTTTGAAATAGACTTTTATTTGTTCAAAATGTATTTGTTATTATTTTTATACAGACTACTTATAAGATATACAGTGTAACTGAATATGATTTCTTACAATTCCCCTAGCTACTTATCTACCTACCTACCTACCTATTTACCTATTTACCTACTTACTTACTTACCTACCTACCTTCCTACCTTCCTACCTACCTACCTATTTACCTACCTACTTACTTACCTACCTACCTACCTACCTACCTATTTACCTATTTACCTACCTACTTACTTACCTACCTACCTACCTTCCTACCTACCTACCTATTTACCTACCTACCTACCTACTTACCTACCTACCTCTTTACCTACCTACTTACTTACCTACCTACCTACCTACCAACCTACCTACCTACCTATTTACCTACTTACTAACTTATATACCTACCTACCTTTCTACCTGTCTAGCTACCTACCTATCTAGCTACTTATCTACCTACCTATTTACCAACGTACTTACTTATCGACCTTCCTACCTATATAGCTACCTACCTACCTAGCTACCCAGCCACTCACTTACTTATCTACCTACCTACCTTCCTACCTACCTACCTACCTTGCTACATACCTACCAACACATCCATCTACCTACCTACCCAGCCACCCACCTACCTACCTTCCTACCTACCTACCTACCTTCCTACATATATAGCAGGTAGCTAGATACCTGCCAACCTACCTACCTTCCTACCTACCAACCTACCAACCAACCTTCCTACCTACCTACCCTCCTAGCTACCTACCTACCTTCATACTGACCTACCTACCTACCTACTTACCTACCTACCTACATTTATGCAGTTTGTCTAGGTAGGTAGTTTGTTATGTAATTTATCTAGATAGGCAGTTTGTTACGTAATTTATCTAGATAGGTAGTTTGTTACGTAGTTTATCTAGATAGGCAGTTTGTTACGTAGTTTATCTAGATAGGCAGTTTGTTACGTAGTTTATCTAGATAGGCAGTTTGTTACGTAGTTTATCTAGATAGGCAGTTTGTTACGTAGTTTATCTAGATAGGCAGTTTGTTACGTAGTTTATCTAGATAGGCAGTTTGTTACGTAGTTTATCTAGATAGGCAGTTTGTTACGTAGTTTATCTAGATAGGCAGTTTGTTACGTATTTTATCTAGATAGGCAGTTTGTTCCGTAGTTTATCTAGATAGGCAGTTTGTTACGTAATTAGTCTAAATAGGAAGTTTGTTACGTAATTTATCTAGATAGGCAGTTTGTTACGTATTTTATCTAGATAGGCAGTTTGTTCCGTAGTTTATCTAGATAGGCAGTTTGTTACGTAATTAGTCTAAATAGGAAGTTTGTTACGTAATTTATCTAGATAGGCAGTTTGTTACGTATTTTATCTAGATAGGCAGTTTGTTACGTAGTTTATCTAGATAGGCAGTTTGTTACGTATTTTATCTAGATAGGCAGTTTGTTACGTATTTTATCTAGATAGGCAGTTTGTTACGTAGTTTATCTAAATATTTATCTTTATACCTAAATTGTATGGGAAATTAGTTTGTCTAGGTAGGTAATTTGTTATTTAGTTTGTGTAGGTCGGTAGTTTGTCTAGGTAGGTAGGTAATTTGCTATCTAGTTTTTCTAGGTATATAGTTAGTTATTTAATGTCTCTTGGAAGGTAGTTTGTATTATGGTTTGTCTATGTAGTATAGTTTGTCATGTAGTTTTTGTAGATAGGTAGTTTGCTATGTAGTTTGTCTTGGTAGGTTCATTAGTTTGATAGCACTACCTACATTACTTATGTGGATCTACCTACATTATTTTTGTGGAACTACCTACATTACTTATGTTGATTTACCTACATTACTTAGGTGGAACTACCTACATTACTTATGTTGATTTACCTACATTACTTAGGTGGAACTACCTACATTACTTATGTTGATTTACCTACATTACTTAGGTGGAACTACCTACATTACTTATGTTGAACTATCTACATTACTTATGTAGAACTACCTACGGTACTAATGTTGAACTACCTACATTACTAATGTTGAACTACCTACATTACTTATATAGAACTACCTACATTACTAATGTTGAACTACCTACATTACTAATGTTGAACTACCTACATTACTTATGTTGAACTACCTACATTACTAATGTTGAACTACCTACATTACTTATGTTGAACTACCTGCATTATTTATGTTCAACTACCTACATTACTTATGTAGAACTACCTACATTACTTAGGTGGAACTACCTACATTACTTAGGTGGAACTACCTAAATTACTTATGTGGAACTACCTACATTACTTATGTGGAACTACCTACATTATTTATGTTCAACTACCTACATTACTTATGTAGAACTACCTACATTACTTAGGTGGAACTACCTACATTACTTAGGTGGAACTACCTAAATTACTTATGTGGAACTACCTACATTACTTATGTGGAACTACCTACAGTACTTATGTGGAACTACCTACATTACTTTTGTGGAACAACCTGCATTACTTATGTGGAACTACCTACATTACTTATGTGGAACTACCTACATTACTTATGTGGAACTACCTACATTACTTATGTGGAACTACCTACATTACTTAGGTTGAACTAGCTACATTACTTATGTGGAACTACCTACATTACTTATGTGGAACTACCTACATTACTTAGGTTGAACTACCTACATTACTTATGTGGAACTACCTACATTACTTATGTGGAACTACCTACATTACTTTTGTGGAACAACCTGCATTACTTATGTGGTACTACCTACTGTACATTACGGCTTGACTGTAGATTGCTATGAAGATACAGTTATAGTTATTTCATGATTAATTTAACAAAGCATATTGTTCTAAAATATAATAAAGTCTCCTTAGATTTGTTAAATAACTTTTTTAAATTTTTCTAATACTATAATACAAATAATTATTGAAATTTTCATCTTGATACAACTGATGAACCTATTGGATCAGCAGAGTGAGTTTGTTGTATCACAAACACACGCACTCACGTACATCTACCAAGCCTATACAAACATACTCACTCACAAACATGTTCACATCTTTCAAACTTATACCTAGACATAATAATGTGCTCAAATTAAACTATTTGAAATAAATAAACAATACGAAGTCATTAGTATGAGATACTATACTTCATCAATAACTGTAAATGCATTTAATATAAATAAAACACCATTTTAGTCATTATTAATTCACGATTTCGGCTTTTCAGTGTTGAAAATAAACGGAATTTATTTAAAAAAATTAATGATTAATTTAGTTAAATCGGTCGAAAATGATACTTTTTATGTCAGATTTGAATACAGGATATCGAAAAATGTATAAAAACACGTATGACATATCCCTAGCAGTTTATTTCGAATATTGGATTGAATATCAGATTTTAAAATTTAATTTTCTTAAAACGGGTTTCAATCGAAATTTCGTTTACAAATTTGGATTTATCAGGGTCTATTTCGTAAGAAATGATACCTTTTTCATACATTATCATTCAATTTCGGTACATAATGAGAGTTATATTTTTTTTTGAAAAATTTGTTTCTCTAAAAAATCGATTCACTAATTTTTTATCCAATCGTATGAATTTTTTGAAATTTAATAGAAGAGTAGATTATGGCCAGAAAAAAATTCTCATGAGGTCCGTTTATAAGAATTCAATTTGGTTTGTGAGATATTGAATGGTTTTCGAACATAACTGTAGATTCTATATTCGAAGTAGGGGTGAAAAATTCTTTTGAATGTTAATGAAAGACTGTTTGGAAAAATTAATGCAACAAACCGCATTAGAAAATTCCGATTCATTCGAAAGTTATATATCTGCAAGATAATTCGAAAAATTTTGAAAACTAGTTTTTTGAGTTCAACGTCTTATATCTTTTGAAATAAGCAAATTTATGAAAAAAGATCACGAATACTTTAGATTTTGAAAAGTCTCCGAAGCCTGAAAATGTATTCAGATATTCGAAATCTTTCACACAAATGGTGCAGTAAGGGTATACGCGTCGAGAGTGAGTGTACGAAGACCAGTGCTCAAATTTCAGAAAATTAAAAACAGAAAGACGCGCATTGAAAATATCTCTCATTTTGTTGATTTTGTGTGGATTAGAACTAAAATTGAGGAAGTCATTTGAGAAAAACTGATTTGACTGGTACACACGACCTAATAGTCTTTTAATTGAAATTGTGTTCACTCTCATTTTTGATCCATATTCGAAAATAAAATTCTGAAAGAGTTGATGAAGGTTTTTAAAGTAACCTATCCCATGTGATTTTTTGCGCTGAATACAAAGCTGTTCTCAAAAATGTCAGAATCTAACTGAAAGTGGGTCAAAAACCAGTTTGAAATATTGATGACAAAACTATTTCTCGTTCCAACGCGGCTATAGTAGCAACAGAAATAATGTTATATCTATACGAGTGTGTTTCAATTGTGCCGAAGAAGAAGAATGTATATTAAAAGCATTTGAGAGTTTCGAGAAGAAGGTGTATTTCAGAAGAAAGAAATATCCTAGGAGATTTTGAAGCCTATAGGAGATTCCACCACAATTGATTTCATAGAAAAATACTGTTATTAAAAATAAATAAAGCAATAATTGTACCAAAATTAGATAAGGTTAGATAAGATTAGAGGTCTAGAAAATTGAAAATTAGATAAGGTTAGATAAAGTTAGAGGACCAAAAATTCCAAATACTCAGTAATTATGAAGTTTATTTTATCAATTTAAATGATAGAGTAAGTATTTGTTACCCAGCATTGTACCATAGCAGTTATGACTTTAATTATTGCGTAACCTAACATAGGTTAACCTAGGTTACATTAACCTAACAATAGAGTACGATTAGACTGCAGAATACACATCGAATGTAGAAAAAGTTTGACTGGATTTTACAGACTTACTCTTACTACTAAGAGTTGAGTAAGAAAAGAGTAAGAGTAGAGTAGGAGTAGAGTAAGAGTAGAGTAAGAGTAGAGTAAGAGTAGAGTAAGAGTAGAGTAAGAGTAGAGTAAGAGTAGAGTAAGAGTAGAGTAAGAGTAGAGTAAGAGTAGAGTAAGAGTAGAGTAAGAGTAGAGTAAGAGTAGAGTAAGAGTAGAGTAAGAGTAGAGTAAGAGTAGAGTAAGAGTAGAGTAAGAGTAGAGTAAGAGTAGAGTAAGAGTAGAGTAAGAGTAGAGTAAGAGTAGAGTAAGAGTAGAGTAAGAGTAGAGTAAGAGTAGAGTAAGAGTAGAGTAAGAGTAGAGTAAGAGTAGAGTAAGAGTAGAGTAAGAGTAGAGTAAGAGTAGAGTAAGAGTAGAGTAAGAGTAGAGTAAGAGTAGAGTAAGAGTAGAGTAACATAACCTAACATAACCTAATTAATGAAAACATTCCTTTTAAAGTCTTATTATCAATTTTATGTAAAAAATGACACAAATAAAAGTTTCTTAGAATTGGATTTTACATATCATGTAAAAATTTCATTAATATTGGACTGTAAATAACAAAGTTTCAGAAACAAAAGGCTATCCTCATTAAAAAAGCCAAGTTATGATATGAGAGACGTTCTAGACCTCGTCGTAATTCATGGTTTGGGTGCAAAATAGTTTTTTCTTTATAACTTTTTTATTTCTTGTCATATTTAGAATCTTATTAAACCATGAGATAGAACTTTTAAATACGCATCTTAAGAATATAAACTTTTCCAAATTCATATTCGGTCTTTCGAACACTAGGTCATGACGCGTTTGACCATATAACTCTTTCATCTAATTTTTTTTTGAAAATTTGACTATTGTATTGTGTTAAAGGAGCATAAAAAAATTGAAAGTATTGGTGAGTTTTTTTCGAAAATTTATTTTTTTCAAAAGATATGAGATGTTTAATTTTTCGAATGAGTTTGAAGGTCTGTAGCATGCGTATGAACCTCTTTTTCTGATAAATGCTTATTGCGTGATGTTTATCATACATTTTTGTAATAAAATATAAAACAATTTTTAAATTCGAATTCGGGTGTCGATTTCACAGGTCCATTCGAAAACCCACTTTTAATTCGGAAATTCGATTGAAATTCGTAAAACGAACAATTAAATCGGCTTTTTCACCTTAAAATCTATTCGTTTTGTTATTTTCAAAAAAATCAAACCATTGAAAAAAAAGTTATAGTCAGTTGATTTTTTTCCTGATCGTTTTTCTGAGTCAAACTTCTGAAATTCAAAATATATAAAAAAATATGTAATTTAAACCGATATTGAATGAAAGGATATCATTTCTAACTAATATGGAGGTGTAGAATCCAAAAATGAAGTCAGCATTCCGATTGAAGGCCGTTTTAAAATTTTCAGATTTTTAAATCTCATATTTATCAAATATTCGAAA
>CANNZV010002223.1:0-28955 GCA_947561585.1 Caprella mutica
AGGATGATATTTATCGAATATTATCTATAATCACGTAAGATCTAGCCCCCTATAATATCTGTCCGCCACAATCTTCTATGACCCCACCATAATATTTTCCCTGGGTAGCGAAATCGAGTGAATATTCGAAGAATTACTGAAAATTTGTTGATCCCCTAAAAATATCGAGGGATATTCCAGGAATTACTAAAAATTAGTTGATTCCCTAACAATATCGAGGGAATATTCCAGGAATTAGTGATAAATAGTTGATCCCCTAAAAATTATGAAAGAAACGATTATAAAAGAAAAAATGAAATAATCTATGAAATATGAAACTATGTTTATCGATGATAACCTAAAGATAAACTTAAGTTATCATATAGCATAAACTTTATTAAAAATCCTACTTCTACTGTGTCCTGGATGGTCGAGTGGTTAGCGTCGCAAGCAGAAGTCAACAAGGAGCTAGTTCGAGATCCGACAATATCACTTCAATTCTTTCCATTTAATTTATATATAACAATATTTTTCATTCAACTAATTCATGTAAAGTTAAACAAACACGTACTAATGCAGTATATGCTAGGAAATATTAATTTTGGTATTCTTCTATGATTATGGGTGAAATCATCTGATAGTATAGGAGATTCCCCTCTTTAATTATAGGAGTGAACATGGTAGAAAACTTGGACATAAGCACCCCCAATGCTCTTCTATGATTATGGTAGAAAGACTCCTTTAATCTCCCAAAATCTTCTATGATTATGGGTGAAATCATCTGATAGTATAGGAGATTTCCCACTTTAATTATAGGAGTGAACATGGTAGAAAACTTTGACATAAGCACCCCCAATTCTCTTCTATGATTATGGTAGAAAGGCTCCTTTAATCTCCCAAAATCTTCTATGTCCCATCTATAATTTTCTCCCTGGGTGTACAGGTGAAAAAAGCCGTAAGTTAATTACAAACAACAGTTAAGAATACTAAATTACAATATTTTACATAAAGCAAATCATATAGTATTATTTTAAACTAAACTACTGTCAAAATATATAAAAGTGCAATTTATAAGATGCTCTGTAATTATTTTAAGTAAAATCATATTCATTTTATTTTCAATTTCGTGGCTATTTTAAATTGGTTAAATAAAACTTGTTATACTACAATATGTTAAAGTTACATTAAAATGTTTTTTTATTTCTGTAAGTTGAATCTCACATTGTAAACCTTTAGTTTACAATCTACCAATTTAAAGCTATAAATATATAATCCCCGGGACAAATTCCGCCGGGTAAATATCCGCCGGGGAAAATTCCACACTGCCAAAATTCCGCCGGGCAATATTCCGTCTGGCAAAATTCCGCCGGGCAAAATTCCTGTCACCAGTATATATATAATTAATATTAATGATAGAAGACAATATATCATTATGGATATTAAGAGTTATAGTTCCACAGAATTAAAATATTTCAATTTCAAAATTAATTTCTAGCTTGACACTGTACTTATCACACATGGTGATAATTAAGAAAATCATAAATCATTGAATTTAACTGAATTAATTAACTTGATTATGGGAAATCATTGAACATGATCACATATGACTAAAACAAATGACCAAAAAATCCAGTAACTATTCATTACTTTTACTTCATCAAATAGCCTAAATGAAATTTATTGTGATTCATCAATTATTATTTTAAAATCAGTGAATAAACTCATTATCCCGAATCTGAAATTAATTGAATTAAAGGTAATGAATTTCATTAAAGGAATATATAAGTAACCAGTATTTCATTATTTACAACAATTGATTTCTTTTATATTTAGTGAACTTCTTTGCAATATTTAAGTTGGGATGAAATAGTGTTCATGTCTAAATCATGTTGCTAAAGTTTAAATCTAAAAAAATCATTAATGATTTCTGATCTTCAATTCGTGAACTAAAATTCAAAAGCAGAATGGTAAATAAATTTAGCTTTCCATCGATCTGAAAGGTTTGATATAATATCAATAACCAATTCCCTACCAATCATAGGTACAAATTTAATATGCGAACTATCTGTGCCTGGGGTACACGGAAAACTGTCAGTCGGAAAACTGCCAAAGCGGAAAAGTGCCAGGCGGAAAAATGCCAGGCGGAAAACTGCCAAAGCGGAAAAGTGTCAGGCAGAAAACTGCCAGTCACCTAATGGGAATTTAAACACTTTAGTCACTAATAACATTTAATTTATTTAATCGCCCTTCGTTAAGGAGTTAAGGGGACATTAATTTTTTAATTAGTATACAAAACAACAATAATAGTATATGTAGACTAGTTTATTAGAAAAATTTGCACATTACATTATAATATAAATATTAAAAACATAAATCAAATATTATATAAAAATTTAAAACTAAAACCTTTCTTAGAAAATACTAAGAGAAGAGATAAAGAATTCTATTATGGACAGAGTATAATTTCCTTGTTTACACAACGTATCTTTACATTATCAGTTCGTAAAAGGGTTTAGTGTCAAATTAGTTCTTTTTGTGATCAATCTTAAATTTCAATTATACTCATTATATAAAACCACTACGATCGATATTTGTGAAATATTTATAATTTGTAACCCAATATCTATGATTATTAAACTGCTATTACCTACCTAATTCTCTAACAATTTCACTTGGTCAAATTGGATTGCATATTATTAATTAATAATACTTTTTTGTTATTGACATGGAGAATGAAAATGTAAATGTTATAAATATTGAACATACATATAAGTTGATTTAACATTCACTTAATTTTTCATTTTATTGTATAATTTAAAATTATACAATTGTGAGAATATCTAATTTGTTGGGTTGTGACCATATGCACTTAAAATCATAGATCTCAAGAATATCATAGATGAAACGAAATGAAATAGTATCGAAGACTATATAGCTCTGATTTAGAACGATCCAATTAGTCTTTAATTCAATCCGTCTATAATATTTTCAGGATCTATGATTTTAAACGCATATTGTCACAACCCTATACTAGTTAGCAAGTAATCACAAATCAGTATGCTGGGTATAACGTTTTCTTTTGAACCAAAGACTATATTGCTGACATCAATAGAAAATTAAAGACAAGTGACTATATCCGTAACTAAACATAAGTAACTTAAATATACGTGATATAGAATATCAGTTAAAAATGGTAATTATAATTTCCTTATGTGTACTGAAGTTTGAATAACTGTGTGTTTGATAAAGTAGCTTTGTTCAAAATTGAAATATTATTTTCCTTTGAATATTGAGTAATCCAATATTAGGTAAACTCCTAGTTTAGTTGACTTAGTTGACCCTTGGATCGGGTCAACTAAACTAGTGTGATGTAAAGATTTGATATAGTTAGTACGTCATTAGTATGTCACTATAAATGTAAGCTTTGTAGAATGAACGAGTTAGTTCGCAGGTAGCCACCGCCACAGATCATTGAATATAGGAAGATGTTTCACTGCTACGTGGACGCTAGTGACCAAATAATTATTTAACTGCGAGCGTATCAGCCAATCAGAGAGAGGGGTACCGTGACGTCACATATGTACTACAAACGTACTAACAAACGTGTATATGTACATATATATAACGGTCAGAGCTACATTTTCTTTTACTACCAATAAGGGGAAACCAAAGTAGTAATGTAAATTTTAATTTTCAGGAAGAAAGGTTAATTTAAGTTTTATATTTAAACGTATATTTATTATAAATAGAAAACAAGAATCGAAGTCGCAACTAAAATATTTCGAGCAAACTGAATAGTAACTTATTAACTGTTCAGTCTCAACGCCATTGTGCAAGTTTTTAACCACAGATTGTAATCATGTTTTCTGGACAAAAACAACCGATCTCTAAATGTATTGATACAATTATTGATAAATGAACATTTTCGTACATTGCCCATTTCTCACTAGTTTAATATTTATGAAAGATACAATAATTATTAAATTTAGTCTCAGACTACAGAGCACGTCCGCATGCTAACGATATTGCATCAGAAATAAACCGACGCTCCGCGGCTCCAAATTCATACTGAACACACGTACAAAACATGTACAGAACAGAAATAATTATATTACTTAAAAATATATAATTTTATTATCAGTTTAATATCATAAATGAATATTTTGATTTTAAATAGCATATTAAGTTAAGTACCATTCTCTTTATGTCGTTTTTGAATAATTAAAAATGAGTAATGTATCAATCGTAGGCAACTCCAAGTATACGTCACGGTACGGACGAATCCGGTGCCAAGTGTCGCTAGAAAATTGAAAATACTGTAGTGCGACATCTTCCTATATTCAATGATCTGTGCCACCGCTCAGAAAACATCTCCTGAGCACAGTTCGCAGGTAGCCACCGTGCAGTTAACATCCTCTAATCACAGATCGCAAGAAGTGCCAGTCTAGTCAACATCTTCTGATCAGTCTAGCAGTTAACTCCTTGAGCACAGACACCAACAAGATTTTTTACACGTTGAAGGTGTGAATATTATTTGACTATTTTAGTGAGAAATTTAAGTATAAAAGTTAAATAAGAACAGTGAATAAGTAAACAACAGAGTTGTTGTTGCCAGTGACATATCACCAGGTCACCAGTTACTGCATGGTAGGCATATACCCAGTCAGAAATTCAACACAGACGAACAAGAAGAGGAGCTGAGGAGGAATAAAAAAGATAAGTCATCCATTACTTTTTGATATTATTAAATTATTAATTTTCCCAGTGCAGACGATTATCTTATCAGTAGAATATAATCAGTATAAATTTTTTTTCCAAACAATTGATAAAATAAGTCATAGGTAAAGTAGAATATATGGCGAATTTTTTTTTATGAAAAAATAATATATGATAATCACTAACCTTTTATTGATCAATAAGAAGGGGGAGAGAGAGTTCTTGAAGTTTAAATGTTTTGTTAGGAGGCAAATTTATAGCAATTAAGTATGAGTTAAATTAGAATATGGCAACTGTCAGTTTGACTCAATTTGGAATGAAACCAGTAAGTAGGTATAAAGGAGACGGGAGAAAGAAAAAAATAAAATAAAATGTTTAAGTGAATGATTAGAGACGGTGGTTATTTGTGATACTCCGTGCATGTCACGTTAAAATTAGGGTTAAATGAAGTTTGTGGTAAGCTGAAACCATGGAGAAAGTTAATTTTTCTCAGGTAAGTTTTCGGTAAGCTGAAAACCGTATAGTAGTTAGTGGTAAGCTGAAACCATGGAGAAAGTTAATTTTTCTCAGGTAAGTTTTCGGTAAAGCTGAAAACCGTATAGTAGTTTGTGGTAAGCTGAAACCATGGAGAAAGTTAATTTTTCTCAGGTAAGTTTTCGGTAGAACTGAAACCGTAATTTATAGTTCGTGGAAAAGCTGAAACCACAGATTCAGAGAAAGTTTGATTTTCTCAAATGAGTTATAGCTGTATGTGAAACCGTAAAGTGAATTAATGATATTTGATTGAGGGTCGAACAAGTTAATTAAAAAATGTTATGAGTAACCAGTGTGATATGGGTTAAGGGTTAATAACAATATCGCAAAGGTGCGATTGAAGAAACTACTATGACGCTGAGTAGTGCAGTAGAGATGAATGCATGTGATTAGTAAAGTCAGTGTATCTACTGTACCAGTGGGTAGAATATTATAGATTGCTATTTTAAAAGATTAAATGTTGCTAGTGACGGATAAAATGCCATTATGTATTAATTTATCTTGCGAAAAAGCAGTTATCATCTAGGAATTTTCAGACAGCAGACATTGTTGACAGTTCAAAATGTCTGAGTCAGTTAATAAATAGACATCCGGTGATCCAAGTAAGTATCACGGTGTAAGAACATGAATGTGAGAAGTAAGAATGGGTCAGCATAAAAAATAAAAGCAGACACGGTTACACGAAAGGAAATGTGTGTGGAATAAAATAATATAACAATGCAAAAGAGTGATAGGTGTTCTATTCAGTTTATAGGATAAAAGAGTATTGCATCGATCAGCAATATTAATGAGACATTAATCAGGAAAAATGATGAGATTATAAATTAACTTACGTCTATATTTAAAATATCTATGATTTTAATTTTATGAATTCGCAAAGAAAATGAAATTAAAACTGAAGAGTGAATTTGAAAAAAAGTAATCACAATGGGTGATTAATAAATTATAATACAAAATGATTATGCCAGGGGTCACAAATGCTAATATTTTCTCTGTTTGCAGAATTCAAAAAACGAAGAAAGAAGAATGGACAGCAAAGGAACCATTACAGTAGTCCCACATCAAAAAGATGGAGAACGAAGATCCAACAGTTGCTGATCAAGTCATGCACGTATCGCTAGGAAGGACACCTACCCCATCGAAGGAGTCAAGAAACAAAAAGAACCACATATCCACACAACCACATGAAACCACATACCACATATAAGTTATCAAGAACTTTAATAGCTTTTTAAACAAAAAGTACCGACGCCGCCTTTAATTTTTATTTTTATTGATGACTCAGCTTGTTTACTTAATAGAAGTACCAGTCTATTAGGTGAGCATATGAATTGAATACAGATGAATTAATATTCATACTGTGAATATTTGTGAATATTTAGAAGTGAATATTTAGAAATAAATATTTTTTCATTTTGAAATACTAATTAGATTTTGATGATTAGAAAATATTTTAGTCAAAATAAATTAGGAATTTGCAGGAATGAAATATTTTTAAATTAATATACATAAATGAAATGGTTATATTTATAACTAATTTGCAGTAAAATATTAAACGAACTTGAAATTTTTCTGAAGAAAGAATTTAATAGTAAATTTTATTCAATAAAATAATTAAAAAATAGAAATTCTATTTTTTAACGGAAGGATGTTAATTTTAATTGCACGATTGTTGAATCAATGTTAATTTTAAGAATATTTTAGAGAGGTCAGTGAACCCATTATGATAATTATATTGAAAAAAACATATTTTATGAAGTATCTATGAAATTATAATTGCTTTTAAAATAAAACGACACAGAATTTGAATGAAATTAAGGAATTTGATATAATGTTTATGATGTAATATGTTTATTAAAAATAATTTTTTTTAACAAATTTATAATCATGTCAGAAAACGTCAAAATTGTTAATTTACGAATAATTAAGGTACATTGTTTAATTTTAGTGTGACACTTAATATTTGTTTGGAAAGTAAAATAATTTTATTAAAGCTAACGTAAAAAAATGAATTGAATATTTGTTTGGAAAGTAAAATAATTTTATTAAAGCTAACGTAAAAAAATGAATTGAATATTTGTTTGAAACAAATTAAATTTTACAAGTTAAATTGAAATAATTTTTTTGATGGTTTAAAGCAAAAATGTCACAATATGTTAATTAAGTTCAGTTTTGATGTGTATTCATACTATTTTTGATGTTATATGTAAGTTTGAAATATTTTATATACATAGTATATTTTCTTTTTTGGATTTCTGAAGACTCTATTTAATATCGACATTCAGAAAAAAAAGAGGGGAAGAAACGAATTATTATTAAATAAATGTTTTAAATTCTTGCAGTTATAGGTTTGATGTCTATGATTGTTGTGCTTCTACTTTAATTTGGTTAAATGCCTCCGTCGCTATTTTTGATTTCAAACTCCTTATCTCGTACATCTTCATATCCTCATCGGACCTAACTTTCTTAGCGTGGGTGTACCGTACCCACATACCATGATTACTACCATTAATAATGTCAGAATTAAAACCAACACATCGCTAAATAAATCAGGTATGAGGTCATACTGTGTTGTCCCCATATTTTTTATAGTCGCCTCCAGGTGAGCCTTATTCATTGACGTAAACTTTTGGATCAATTCTACGACAGAGTTCAAATCGAAGTTGCTTTGTGTTTGTCCCATCCTGTCAGCTGTTTTCTCACGACATTGAAATATATGTCAGTGTGTCAAGTAGTTACAGCAAACGTTTTTCACCGGCTGTGAGTGGCTGAGGATCAGTCACTGGCTGGGTATGGCTGGGTATACAATTTAACTTCTACATTTCTTTAGCATTTTGACAAAGTATAATTCATCTTATTCGTTACACTAAACATATAAACACAAAAAATTTCAATTTGAGTTTTAATGTTTTGAATTTTAGGATTGATTAGAATGGGATTTATGTTTTTAAATTTTAGAATTGTTTAATTGAAAATGAAGTTTTGAAATAAATATTTTAAAAATAATTTTCAATTTAAATGGAAGGGGGAGATATGTGATGTAATGATTTGATATAGTTAGTACGTCATTAGTATGTCACTATAAATGTAAGCTTTGTAGAATGAACAAGTTAGTTCGTAGGGAGTTATCAATTGGCTCGCATGAGATGAACATCTAATCTCAAGTCTTAGTTTGTGAGACAATTACTTGTGAGTGTTTTAGTGAAGTGAATAGTGCAAATATATATGCTTGATAAAGAAATACAATCTCTTTAAAGTTTTAGTTAAACTTATCATTCATCCTAAATACAGTTAAGCATGGAACATAGGCCTGAGGTCGGAACCATATAGGCAAGGTGGTTCTAGGGCATGGCAATGAGTATTTAGTAGAGAGAGATAAACTGAGTAAAAAGGAATCTGAAATATAAGATAACAGAGTAGGATTCTGATCACACGTAACCCATACAGTGGACCTTTATAAGGTTGCACAGTTGATGAGATAACCCAGAGGGGAGCATCACACTAGGAAGAGGGTATATAAATCCTATACTATAGCGTTGAACAATAAAAAAAATAAGTTCAAATTATTTTTATGATATTATGACTGTTGTAAAATAATAAGTATTATGATATTATGATTTTTACAATTGAAATTTAAATGAAAATAAAATATTATTTGAATGTTTTATGTATCTATAATACCGATCAACTATTCAAGAGAATGTCTTATGAAAAATATGAACTTTTAAAATAAATTCCATCCTTCAACTATTCAAGAAAATGTTTTCAATTTGTAAACCGTGCCATTTGAACATTCTACAAGTAGGAAAGTATGCTACAAGCAACTGTCTACACTTTCTTCAACACCATGAAAATATTAATATCCCTTTATATTATAATTATATATACCCGTTTACCCAATATTAATATAGTAATTATTGTAAAAATTAATTACCCTTACCCCTTAACGACCCAGGCAGCATAACCCCTCAATATACATATTTTTGATGCTTTTTCAGATATAAACTTCAATAATTGTATCTTCACAGACCCCCTACCAAAATCAGCCTACCGGAAAATTAATTGTGCTATATATCGAGAACCAAGAATTTCCACAACAAATGGTATTCATGAAAAACGTCATAAAATTACACCTTTTACCTATATATTGAGTTACAATATCGAAAATCGGTGGCGGACCTAAAGCACAAATTTACCCCTAGCTAGGGTCAAGCAGGTAAATTGCTGCACACTAACTAACTGCAGCCTCTAACAACAGAAACATTATAGCTTCAAAACACATGTTAAAAATTTGAATTGATAAATTATAGCATGCACTGCGCTTCTTTTGATAGTTATGCAACATTTCAATGTAATTTCGGTTCACAATGATTCAGAGACTCACTTGAGAGAGCCGCAATTATAAATTAAATAACCGCAATTTACCTATGTGACCCAGCTCTGCTAAGGTGGATCTATACTGAGGTTACAGATAAGGCCTGTATCTCTCCAGTTTCTTTGGACTCTAGATTTTATGAATTATTTCTGCATTTGAATTATAAATATGTATTCTTTTACTAGGAAGTTTTTTTTGACAAGTGTCAGTTATTCTGATCCAAGATAGCTGTTATAATAGTTGTTAACTTGTATACATTACTGCAATGAATAAATCAAATAATTGAGCATTTTTTGTTTTACTTATTTTTTTAACCTTCAATAACTCTATATGAAGAAGTAACTGTCTGTAAATATGAGAGAGCTTCGATCTTAAGATGATAGCATTTCCTCTGATTTTAGTGCTAGCCCCTTCTCATTTCAAACAAATGTGAAATTTTCATTTCAAGTTTTTACAGCATATATTTTTTATTTTAGACTATTTATCAAGATTTACAAAATTATTAATCATTATTTATGATTATTTTGTATCAATGCAGACTCTACATGTCAAGGAGTTGGGTCTTCCCATGGATCAAACACCAATTCAAAATCCTACAGAGAGGTTGAGGCCAACAAAGCACTGTTTGCCAGCACCTCTGAAACTAGCACTGATGATTTAAAGTTAAGGTGAGGCGGTGTTCACTTTATTACATCTGAAGATGTTACAAACTATTTTTCGATCGCATATCCTCTTCAGAATTCTAGATGAATATATCTATTCAACTAAAACTTGAGAGACAACTCAAAACTTAATTAATCTTTTCAAAACAAACGTCTTTAACACTTCATCAGAATATCATGTCTAATTCTATAACTTTAACCGCACATTGAACATTTTTCATGCCCATATAAAATAGTATGGTTGAAAACACGATTATAATATATTTGAATATAAATTAAATCAGATCGAAACAGTTCTAAACAATACTTTATTTTTAATATTTAAATGCACATTCAAAAAAATGGTTGATCGTGTTGTTGATTTAATTTTTCTATGTTTTAGCGAAAGTATGCTTTTGACCGAACTGAATTAAACTTTAACTGTGTCTTGTATCAGGTTCGAGGAAAAATAAATTTCAGGAATTAAATATTCAAGGTTTCATATAAGTATTTTGCTCAATGTTGAAGGACAAGATAGAAGAAAAATGGGGTTGTAAGGTTGAGTTATTCTAGTAAGATCATTTTCTGTTAACAGTTTCACGAAAGCCGAAAAGTTCAAATCTTAAATCTGCATTTAAAATTGTTTATGGGTGTCATTCTTATATTTATTGAACTACTACTTTCTATCACAGCCACAACGTGTCTAGTCTGTCTGACGGTGTTAGTGGTTTGTACTATCAAACACATTCGCACGACAGAAATCCATGGGTTTTGGTAGACTTACTAATTACCTACCTACCACTTCGATGCACTGCTCATCACAACAAAATGGAGAAATTCCTACAGCATGTCAGGTCTACTCGTAAGTAAATTTATTTTTAAGATCCTCCCGTGCGAAAAAACGATCAATCCGACGACAGAGGCTGAAAATAGCGCAAATCATCTACAATCCGGAGAATTATGATTTTGCTTTTCAATAAAAATACAAATAATAAATAATATTTAGATTTTATTCAATGCTTTATCAAAGTTTAGTTTTGGATAGGAATGTTTCAGAAGAAATAGACGAAAAGCTCATTTCAAACCAGGTATTTTGATTGCCTAAAAACGGGCCATGGAAGATCTGCCTTTACTACCTACACATAGGTAAGCTATAATAAAATTGGAGCTCTAAATAGGGAAGTTGGTATGTGCGAGGAAATCAGGCCATTTCAACAGTCGTCAAACCTTGATAAAGCTTTCAGTAAAAGTTAAATATTATTTATGTGTGAACTACAGGCATCCCCCGCTTTAGTTACCAAATCACGACTCAGTTTAGTTACCAAACGTTAACTAAAGAGAATAAAAGTAACAGGAAATTTATAATGGTCACTCTTCGAATATATATATCTCATTTTCAATGAGTTATAGAAAAAAATTTGTTTTAGGGTTATTAACTCATTAGAGTACTAGGTATATAAGCATATTATTAATAATATACAGTCTTTCATTGTTTGTGACTGTGATGAAAAAGTTTATACCTAGTCGTGCATTTATTAAATGTTTGGGGGAGTAATTAATAGATACTTAGATTTTTATATTTATTGTGCTACATTTCAAACTGCAATTTTATGCTCTATGAAATGTTTTTGGTAGTATGGTACAAAGTTACAAGTTATTGGTTGGTTCTACAATTTCGGACACGTCCAAAAAGAAAATGTTATAATTATTATTTAACTTCTATTCTAATGGTTATCATGGATACCAATAGAAATAAAAGTTAAATATTTATTATTATTTAAGGATTTTTCCGTGTTCGAAAATATGGAACCGTGCGATAACATGGAACCTATCCTAAAAAGGGACATGTTGAATTTCTGAACCAATTGCTTCTAATAACCTCATCTTGATTATAATTTTGACGTTTTTTAGTTACCGTGAAATAATCACAGAAATGTCTCCGTTTTCTATGTCTACGAACGGTTCTTCTTTCGAAACATGACTCGAAATAAGGACCATTTTTACTAAAGTGAGTTGTACTTAAAGCAACCTATACCTACTTTTTCATACACAGCGTGGGGCTATGGCTTATTTATATTGATAATAGGTGCTATATTTATATGCAAAATTATTAGATATAACTATTCAGTTTTAAATAGGTTATTTATTCAGTAAATAGTTGTATAATTAAAGGAATTGAAAGATAAATATATAGAAAAAATATAATCGTAAATTTGAGAGAAGTTTAATTAGAATGAGGCGAGGGACAGCTAGGGTAACGCAGGTAAATTACGGCCCACTCACTAACTGCGGCCTCTAACAACTGAAGGATCATAGCTGCAAAACACACGTCAAAACTTAAATTAATAAGTTATAGCATGCACTGTGCTTCTTTTGATAGCTTTGCAACATTTTAATGTAATTTCAATTCAGAATATTTTAGAGACTCTCTTGAGGGGGTTAAAAATTGAAGGGCCGCAATTTACCAGCGTGACCCTAGTGTTTTATGTATTACACTATAAAGTACATGCAAATATAATATTGATAAGCAGTAAATAAATTTATAAAATTAAATAAAAACAAATAAACTAAAACTCAAATAACTCACAAGAATGGCTGGAGCGACGGAACTACACAAAAATGCAAGGTGATGAGAAACTAAGAGAAATGATTTCACACGTGTTCACTCTGAGACTAGCAACAAAAGAATGGAAAAATAAGCCTAGCACGCCGCAACTAGTAAGTATCAACTGAATTCCTTTCGTGAAAAAGAGTTGCGGGATAACTCAGTATTATGAATTACAAATTTATTATTTAACAACTGTAAAATCCATTTTGAAATAATGAAAGAACAAATAACACTTGCATATTATAATGAACCTATAAATACGCGTACCTACACATGTACAAGTGCTAGTACAACAAAGAACTTATGTATTTTAGAGGATAAATTTAAATATTGTTGGCTACCTAAATTTTGACTTGACCATATAAGGTAATAATGAAAGATAATTGCTCTGATTGACAATAAAGGCTCGTTTACACGAGGCTAGTTTACACGCTGCTAGCTGGCGAGTTTACAAGCTGGCGAGTGAGATAGTGATGATGACCCGTACTCTTTTCAACTATCCAACATGATGACACGGGGCGAGTTCACTAGAAGCTTGTAAACTCGCCAGCTTGTAGCGAGTAAACTAGCCTCGTGTAAACGAGCCTTAAGGCGGACAAAGAAGGGGGGGGGGGGGGGTTAAGTCCACATGACGAAAATAAGGGCTCACTGAGTCACGCATTTATTATTGACTATTGAGTGTACAGGCAGGCCTCGCTTTAAGTACAACTCACTTCAGTAAAAGTGGTACTTATTTCGAGTCATGATTCAAAAAAAGAACCATTCGTACACATAGAAAACGGAGACAGTTTTTGTGATTATTTCACGGTAACTAAAAAAAAACACCAAAATTATAATCCAGACGGGGTTATTAGAAGCAATTGGTTCAAAAATTCAACATGTCCTATTTTAGGGTTAGTTCCGTATTATTGCACGGTTCCATATTTTCGAACACGTGAAAATCTCTATGTAATGATCATTAATTAACTTTCATTTCAATTGGTCTCCATGATACCAATTAGAATAGAAGTTAAATAATAATTATAATATTTTCTTTTCTGACGTGTCCGAAATTATAGAACCAACCAATAACTTGGAACTTAGTACCCTACTACCAAAAACATTTGGTAGTAGGCATAAAATTTAACAAACAGCATAAAATTGCTGTTTGTTAGATGTAGCACAATAATTATAGAAATCAAAGTATCTATTAATTACCCACCTATACTGAGTGAGAGTTAAGCTATCGATGAATTTTAAAACCTTAAATAAATAAATGACTTTAAACTTTTTCATCACAGTCACAAACAATGAAAGATCGACTGTATATTATTAATACGTAGAACTCTAATAACTCTAAAACAAATTTTCTTTCTATTACTCATATAAAATGAGGGATATAATCAAGGAGTGTCAATTATAAATTTCTTGTTACTTTTATTCGCTTTAGTTACCGTTTGGTAACTAAACTGAGTCGTGATTTGGTAACTAAAGAGGGGGATGCCTGTATTTCTATTGTATTAAAAATGTAACGAGAATCGCTACAGGGCAAATCAAATGCCCTAGTTTAGAATTTTTCAATAATTAAAACAATAATTCTATCATTTTTTATTTCTTTATTCAAATCAGTATAGAATGCCGTTGGTATAATAACTTTTGAAAATAACATCAGGATGCCGTCTAACTCATTAGTCCGACGGCCCAATAGTCCTACGGCTACTCCGACGACATATATTAGTCCGACAGTTACATCTTTTTGTCTTATTTCTCGTTTTATTTTATGATTAAAATGAAAATTATTATTAAATAGGTATACTCAATTAATAAATAATCTAAATAAAAAAAACATTTTTTCTATTATGTTCAAATTTTATGTTCCTCTCCATTTTACTTTATTTCTAATATTAATTTGTATTATGAAGTTATTCATTCGATTCCATCATTTAATGTTTTCGTTGTATTCGTTAGTTTGTTGTACTACAGTTAATGACCTGGTACGCCCCCAGATATACATATAATTGATATTAAATAAGAAATAAACCGCAAAAGTCCATATCGATAACCGGTTGAAGACTATGTCTAAAGTTTTCTGTTTCTTTCCGGCACATCACAAAGGGTATTTCTGCGATATCCTCCCAAATTTGCATTTTCAAACTTGTAAAGTTGGTGGCCGACATCCTTTCGAGAGATGCGAGGCGTATCAGGAACACCGATCGTAATTTGACCATTGCAACATTCGCAATATGGGCTTTGGTGTCTATCCTTTTGGAGCTAGATATCTTTCAGATTTGTTTCCTCACTTAATTCTTCCAATTGTGGTTGAAGACAATCTTCCAACATCGCGAGAAACCGTTACGGCTACAGATCTTCCATTTTGCTGTCCCACGTTGAGAATATACTGCATATTATTTGACGGGTGCACCGACAGGTGGGCCCAGGACAATTGGGCTCCGACAATTGGGCCCCACGACAATTGGGCCCCTGAAAATTGGGCCCCAAGACAATTGAGACCAGAAAAAAATTAGGCAGAAGACATAATATAGAAGTGTTACTTTGTTATTACTATGGTTTAATATATTTATAGTTTTTTAATTCAATTGAT
Source organism: Caprella mutica (assembly GCA_947561585.1). Taxonomy (NCBI): domain Eukaryota; kingdom Metazoa; phylum Arthropoda; class Malacostraca; order Amphipoda; family Caprellidae; genus Caprella; species Caprella mutica. The sequence goes on from CANNZV010002223.1 coordinate 15,435, forward strand.
ATACTTTTATCCCCTAAAATCACATTTGGATACTAATCTCATATTTCGGTGCAATGAAAATCTTTGAAGTATTTAAATTAGTCGTAATTAATTTGAATCATGTCATGTGGATCCAATATGTAGTGTACTTCGTCTGACAAAGTTGTCACAGTAATATATTTACTTATTAAAATGGGTGAATTTTAAAGATTTTCGTTAGATTGAACTAAGAAAAATTGAACAGTTGTAGGGATAAAATGAGATATTATAAGAACACATTTTGTAACAATAATCTATAAAACTCTTCTATATATATATTTAACACTGAACAGGCTTCATCAAATTCATATTAACTTTAATTAGACTTGTATGTTCCAATAATTTCAGAATGTCTTGGTGGGCCACGGCCTTCTTTAAATACCAACATTCTTATTTTCAATTATTTATTCATCTAAAATAGCTACATTCTTATTTTCTATTGGCTACATCCTAACTCATTCACTTCACAGGAGTTCACTATAGGTAGTACTGTAACTAGGAAATTTTTTGCTTACAGGACCTATCTCATAACAGAAAATTATTGTAGTTTAAAAGAATAATAGTATTTATTCATGAAAAGAATCTGTTCTATTAAAAAATATATATTTTTCATAACAAGATTATTTTTTCATATTAGGAATATTCTATATTTTAATTAGTTATGTTCAAGACTATATTTTATGCAAAACGAATATTGTCACAACCCTACTTATTACAGTAGCAATGGTCTTTAATTAAGTTAATACAGTAGACTCTGAAAAAATGGGTATATTGTATAATAATTGTCTTGGGGCCCAATTGTCGAGGGGCCAATTGTCCGGGGCCCAATTGTAGTGTGGCCCAATTATCCTGGGCCCAATTGTCTTTGCCCCAACTGTCTGTCCACGTATTGGATGAAACCATATTGTTCATTTAAAGATAAATCTATTAAATATATGTTAATAATTATAGTTGTATTGTCAGAGGTTATTTAAACTCAGCGTTGAAGGTATTTTCAGGTTTCAAGCTTTCGAATAGAAAGATTTCTATTCATCATCAGGAGAAAGGGTGGAAAAACCTGGACCTGACAATAAATTTTATGACCTATAAGGTTGTATGTTGGATACCGTCTTTCTATTTCAGCTATCTAACCTATATTTTATTATAATCTATTAATATTGAATTATGAGACAAAATATTCGATTTTTTTTTCGTTATTACCTATAGCTATTGCTGATTATATTAATTCTATAGGATAATTCTACTTTACATATGTCTGTAACATAATATAATGTGTATTATTGTTCTCAAGTGTCTCCTTATTCCCAGAGATGGGCGAAAAGTACATCGAAAGTACTTAAGTACTAAGTACAAGTACTCGTAAATCAATGTACTTGAAGTAGTTGCCCAAGTTCTCAAATAAAAAAGTACTTTCAAAGTACAAGAACAAAGTACTTTTTAAAGTACTTTCAAGTACCAAGTACATTTTCAATACAATTCAAAAACTAATAATTTATACTGTTAACTCTGACCGTACATCTTCTAAGTAACTTTTTTCTTTGATAGTACATCATCACAGTGACTCTTTTCTCTGATAGTACATCATCACAGTGACTCTTTTCTCTGATAGTACATCATCACAGTGACTCTTTCATCTGATAGTACATCATCACAGTGACTCTTTTCTCTGATAGTACATCATCACAGTGACTCTTTTCTCTGATAGTACATCATCACAGTGACTCTTTTCTCTGATAGTACATCATCACAGTGACTCTTTTTTCTGATAGTACATCATCACAGTGACTCTTTCCTCTGATAGTACATCTTCACAGTGACTCTTTTCTCTGATAGTACATCTTCACAGTGACTCTTTTTTCTTATAGTACATCATCACAGTGACTGTTTTCTCTGATTGTACATCATCACAGTGACTCTTTTCTCTGATAGTACATCATCACAGTGACTCTTTTCTCTGATAGTACATCATCACAGTGACTCTTTTTTCTGATAGTACATCATCACAGTGACTCTTTTTTCTGATAGTACATCTTCACAGTGACTCTTTTTTCTGATAGTACATCATCACAGTGACTGTTTTCTCTGATTGTACATCATCACAGTGACTCTTTTCTCTGATAGTACATCATCACAGTGACTCTTTTCTCTGATAGTACATCATCACAGTGACTCTTTTCTCTGATAGTACATCATCACAGTGTCTTTTTTTCTGATAGTACATCATCACAGTGTCTTTTTTTTCTGATAGTACATCATCACAGTGACTCTTTTCTCTGATAGGACATCGTCACAGTGACTCTTTTTTCTTATATGTAGTACATCATCACAGTGACTCACTGTTCACGTCCACATTCTCATAATTCGTCAATGTGTTTGGCAAATATTGGTTGTCATATCCAGATATCACAAAATAAATATTCAATTTACTTAAATTGGTCAATATTACTCAGTCTCATATACATTATTGTATGTCAGAATATATATATATATTCACCTTCACATAAAAGTATACAATGTCTTAGTTTTTGATTCTACTGTTTGACAAACAATTTTCCATGGACCTCTTCAAACTCTAATTTTTATCCAGTTGCTGTAAATAATTTCTTCATGAGAAAAAGAACTAATTTTGTAGAGATTTTAGAACTAATCTTTCAAAATCTCTTGACTGAAAGGAAAAAATGTACTTCGCAAAGTACTTTTTACTTGGGAAGTAACAAGTACTTGTAAAAAGTACTTCTAAGTAATTATTCAAAGTACTTTTTAGAAAGTACTTCAAGTAGTACTTGAAGTACTTACTTGTTACTTAGTACTTTTACTTGGTACTTGGGAAGTACTTTCCCGCCCATCTCTGCTTATTCCTATGTATGTCCTCTATTCCTATGCGCTACTTGTTGCTATGCGTGCTCTATTGATCCTGAGTGTGTCCTCTTGATCCTAAATATGTCCTGTTGATCCTATGTATGTCCTATGTATGACTCAGAAAGAAATCGGCGCAAAAGTGTTAAAACACTTGCTAATAATGATAGCACCTACGAAACTTGATCATTTTCTTGCATTCAATTTGATATTCAATAAGATATGAATGTTGGTAAGTATTTTATATGCACTATAATTTTTTAAGTGGTAATGTAATTAAAATGTATGCATATTTTCACTTTTTCGACTTAAGCTTCAAAATATTTTTTTGCAATAGAATCCTATAGCTTAAAAAACATAAGTACCATTAATTTTAATCAATCAAGAATTTAATCGTTTAATCGTCTATTTTATTTTGAACTATGTTTTGATAAGACGCAGACATATCCTCAAACGTTACTCATAGCCCCGCCCACTATTTCAATTATTGTTTACAAACATCGTAAGTCCTCTGACGCAGTTCTCTGAAAAATAGTTATTAATTTGATTCAATCATGATGAATTCTTTCCAATTAGTTGCTTTCATAACATTCGGTTTTCTGGTCCACTGTAAGTATATAATTAACGTTCATTGTTAATATTTGAAACTGCAAAATACTAAATAGATAACATAACTCGGAAGTTTCAAAGTTTGCCTCATGGCTCATGCCCTCATCTATTTTTTAATTAGTAATAGGATGTCCGACGTTATTCTCTAAAAAGTTTTTATATCTCTAAAAAACAAGATATAATGTCATTGTCTCGGAACATTTGAACAGTCTTAGTAGCCAGCAGGATGGTTTGGAATTAAGGATCATCTTGCCTGTTTCCGCATTGTGGACAGTGGAATAACGGTTTAACCTTAACCTTTCCCTATAATTTGGCATAGATGATAGTTTGAGTCATAGGGTGTTTGTGCCAGTAATCGGCATACCTCTACTCTAGTAATCGGAATAGCAGACACATTGAGTATGATTTTCTATATAATATATTAAGGAATAGAGGCATACGCCCAGTCTGCAGAATATGGAACATTTTTCCAAGACTCTCTGCGGGAGTTTTTGATTGCATTTTAAGAAATTGGAGATCTCTGCGGGAGATCTTGAATTAATTCCTATGTTACCATTAATTTAGCTGCGGGAGATTTTGAATTAATTCCTATGTTACCATTAATTTAGCTGCGGGAGATTCAGAATCTGCTGCTGAGAGTCAGAGAGTAGCTCTCTCTCAAATTAAAGTCTCTGCGGGAGAAGAGACACATTCTGCAGACTGGGCATACCGCATACGCCAGACTGGAAAACATAAATTCTAACAGAGTTACTCCTAACTTCATGCGTTCCCATTAGTGATGTTTATCATCACAACAAGCCCAATTGTGAAGCATAAATGACTTATTTTACATTAGTTTTCACTGCGGAGTTGAAATTTATAAAATAATTTACTGATTTCTACATTTTTTGGGGTTAAAATGAGTAATTTTTGTTCATTCTAAGTCAATCTGAAATGAGTTATTATTCCACTCTGGGGCATACGTACTAAATTATTAAAGAATCAACCACTATAATTGATTAGTAATTCTTTCTAATCATTTAACCACACAAATTAACAGGTAGCTTCCAATCATTGTCGGAAAGTCAAGTTATCGGTTAGTTCGTTGTATTTTTCGTTAGAGAACAGTTCCTCTTTAAAACTCCTGAGTGTGTTTCAGTAGCTTTTTATGTACCAGGTGTATGTTTTTCTAGATGTACAATTTACGATCTATCAGTGCATTTTAAAATTTAAGCTAACAAATACTTGCTTTTTATTTAAAATGGTAGTCCGATCACTAGATTATCAGAACATCTAATATTAATGTTCGGACAGACTGGCCGATTAAACATAGAATCCATCCGTCCACCCTGACGATTACTGGAAAAACTTCCCGTCATGCGTCCGATAACAAACTGGTATTTTAACTCATTAATTTAGATTGTTACATTGACCAATAACATTAATGAATAAATTTTGAGGTAGTTAAGCTTGTATATTCTCCAAATAAAATACGTTATTACATATGATAACAAGATATGATTACTTTAACGTCAAATATATAAATATTTTACATAATCATACCCACTTATATAGTGTCACGTGTGAATTATATATGACGTTTTTCAATAACCAAAATACATAAAATTCAATCAGAAGGATTTAGAATCAACAGAAAACAGGACTCCCACTCCAGGTTGTGAAGTCATTGATGATAGCGACAAAGAATGGTTGAATCTACATCACAATAGTGGAAGCTAGAGGGCAAACCAGAGGGAATGTAGACGGCATATATATCGGCATTTATTTTTTAAGGGGACATTCAAATTATGTCCCGTTTAAACTTAAACAAAACAACAGTTATTTAGGGGCCGAAAATTACTTAGGAACCTAGCTTTGGAACTATTTCAATGAAAATCTAATTGAGGTAATGCAATTTCAGAATAATTTTTACCAGTAAATAAAATGTGTTAAAGACTTATAGTTAGCATTAAAATAAGGTTAAGATATCTGCAACTAAATAGACATGAAATGCGCATAACAATTACGGCTTGCTTTTATTTAAAATAGTTCCCCTTTTTTTCAGAACTATTCTAATCAAAGAAAACGTATAGAGGCTAAAACTAAATTAATTGATATCACTAAATACCAATCTGAGTCTTCTGAGAAATGAATAAATTAAGCATTGATTATCAATTTTAAAATATCTGAATATAATCTATGTATACTTGGCAGACGAATCAAATATATGATAAACCTTATAATTTAAAGTAGCCGTTGATTCTTAAAGCGGGTAATTATTTCCTCTTGCATGTAGAAGGTAGAAGTTGTAGGAGCTTCAGCTTATGTAAATAAATAATCACATTTATATAAAATAACTTAGTTTTCAATTTTGGTGTGTGGCAAACAACAATGTATAACATGTTCAAACTTTCGAATGAAATGACAACACTAAAATATAACGTATTTTTAACCATTGACGAAGTCTTTGATTGTGTGTATAGGTAGGTAATAATAATAATATAAACATAATACTTACTACCTATTACTTAGTACAGTAGGAATTACATTAATAAAAAAAATACACATTGATTGTATAGATATTAGGTATGACTAAATCTATTACTAGTAATTAGAAGCGGGAGAATAATTATACTATATACTATTATATTAATCAGTCACTAATCAACAAGTATGACGAACATTAGTTCCTTATGATTGGCCACCTGACGATAATAGAATTGGAAGTGACCAAACATAGATATTGCTATGACGATTACTAGCATTTTAGACTAATGGGACATTTTTACTTTTAATTACATAAGTAATAGCATAAATGTGTTTATGTGTGAAGTGATTAGAAAGATGAAAATTCCAGCTTTCTAATGATAGTTGCATCGCGTTGGTAGCGTTTATATGTGACTTGTTATTGGTATTCGTTTGTAATTTATCCTTAAGTGACCGATTACTGGCACAAACACCCTAGTCCCAGACTCCCAGTCTGCAGAAATTGGTGAAGTATTCGTAGAGATCTCTTATTCTGTTTGTAGCAAAATTAATGTAAATATAATTATAAATGAATTGATTCAAAATTGTTCAGAGCCCACTCTGGAAAATACCTTAAGCTAACAGATGAATTGTAGAGGCTAAATGCTGTGGATTGTACAGTTCCTATTAATTTATTACTGTATTTTAAGGTTTGCTAAACATTAAACTCCAACACAGAGCCAGTCTGCAGAATTTGGAACATTTTTCCAAGATTCTCTGTGGGAGTTTTTGATTGAATTTTAGAAATTTGAGATTTCTGCGGGAGATCTTGAATTAATTCTTATGTTACCATTAATTTAGTTGCGGGAAATTTTGAATTAATTCCTATGTTACCATTAATTTAGCTGCGGGAGATTCTGAATCTGCTACTGAGAGTCCAGATTCTGAGATTGCATTAGTTGTTGTCCAAGAGCCGCCATTTCACCAACAGGTTATTTGAAGAGCCGTGGGGATATCATATCTGAGCCGTGGGGATATCATATCTGAGCCGTGGGATAAAAATCGCGAGCCGTGGGATAAAAATCGCGAGCCGTCTGATAAAAATCGCGAGCCGTGGGATAAAAATCGCGAGCCGTGGGATAAAAATCGCGAGCCGTGGGATAAAAATCGCGAGCCGTGGGATAAAAATCGCGAGCCGTGGGATAAAAATCGCGAGCCGTGGGATAAAAATCGCGAGCCGTGGGATAAAAATCGCGAGCCGTGGGATAAAAATCGCGAGCCGTGGGATAAAAAATGAGAGCCGTCTGATAAAAAATGAGAGCGGTGGGATAAAAAATGAGAGCCGTGGGATAAAAAATGCAAGTCGTGGGTTGAAAAATGTGAGCTGTGGGATAAAAACTACAAGCAATGGGATATAAAGCGAGCGCCGAGCCGTGGTGGAAGGAGAAATTACTACCTATATATAGTTACTTATTAACAGCCTGGGAATATTTGATCAAGTGAAAATTCACATTTGATGAGCAGCAAAGTTTTGAAACTCTATATAAATGTCTTTTAGAAGACCGCGAGTTTCGAAGAAAATTCACAAAGAATGCAATCTGGCTGAGAGTCAGAGTAACTGTCTTTCAAATTAAAATCTCTGCGGGAGAAGAGACACATTCTGCAGACTGGACACAGAGTAATACTGCAACCAGAGTGGAATAATAACTCATTTCAGATTGACTAGTAACTCTGTTAGGAATTTAGAATGAACAAAAATTACTCATTTTAACCCTAAAAAATGCAGAAATCAGTAAATTATTCTATAAATTTCAACTCCGCAGTGAAAACTAACGCTTCACAATTGGGCTTGTTGTGATAATAAACATCACTAATGGGAATGCATGAAGTTAGGAGTAACTATGTTAGAATTTATGTTTTCCAGTCTGGTACTGTAATATTGTAATTAATTCATCAGAAAAGACCACTTTTTCCAGAGTGGTTCAGAGCCTGAGCCAGAGGGAATATCCCAAATATCCCCACCCACCCAGTCTGCAGAAACTGATTAAGTCCATTTTTCCACTCTGGAATCCTAGTTTCAGAGAATGTTCATTGAGTCGCCAATATATCTTTTTATTTCAAAATAAGTCAACTAAAATTAGTAATGCAGTCGCCCAGTTTGAAAAGTAGGTATCCTCAGACCCAGGATTTTTTACAGAAATTGGAATTTGGGTGCAGCAAATAACATGGGAACATAGGAATTAAATAGGACTTGGGCGCAGGATTAATCCACAAATTCTGCTCTACTTTTCAGACTGGGCAGTCGCCAGTCGTCATAATTTAATTCCAATTTTGAAAGTCGACAGTTGTCAATATACCTATATTATTATAACTACCTAAATTGAGAGCGTATCAGCCAATTAGAGAGAGGCATACAACTGATACCAGCCAATCACAGAGAGCCTGAGAGAGGCATACTTTCTTAAGTTTCTTACATAGTTACTAATTTTAAATTTCTGATAATTTGTCAGAGAGCATCAAATTAAAATGACTAGTAGTGACCACATCATTCATAACAAAAGAACACCGAAAACAGAAAACTGATACACAATTTGAATTCTAGCTACATCGACGTAACATCGTGGAGGGCGCAATATCAAAACAAAATAGCGGCTTTGTTTACATTTCAACAGAGAAACAGCGCGGTTCCGCTGTTTATATTTAAATCAGTTTCAATTTTAAATCTAATTTAAGTGCTCATAAGTCGTCTATATATGTGAAAGATACTTATTTTCACAAATTTTAAGTCGACAATTAATCGGCGACTTGGTACATTCTCTTGAATTAGGTCTGGAATTGGAAAAAGTGGTCTTTTCTGATGGAATCAGATGGATTAATTACTCTGAGAGTCTGTTGAAGTTTAACAAACTTTAAAATACAGTAATAAATTAATGGGAACTATAAATTCCAGTCTGTATTTGGTGCACAAAATTCCACTGAGTTTTTGAAAAAGCTAGAAAAATCCACCATAAATTTCCAGTAATTTGTCTGATCCACCTGACATTTTACCCATTTTCCCAGCGAAAAGTATTGGTAACATAGGAATAAATAGCTAAAAATCCATCGTCTTTGCCAGAATATTATTTTAGAGGAGAAAAAATCTACCGACTTGTCGTAGAATTTACCATGAAATACAGTTCTTGTGTATAATCCGCAGCATTAGGCAGTCTGCCAAGTAAAATAGTATGTCTCATAAACTCTCAATTTGTCTCTCCAGCTCTCTCCAAAAATCACTAAATTTCTCTCCAATATGATCAAATTATCATAAATTCTCTCCAAAATAACATTGTAGCATAGGAGAAAATTAGATATTTCTCGCCATTTGCAATTGAAGGGCTCAAAATAACTGTCACAAACTCGCCCTCAAAATAGCAAGTTTGGACATGCTTTATTACCTGCCATTCAGCCTCTTTCCAGACTGGCCATGTTTCAGAGGCTGGAAAATTTCACAAAAAATCTGAACCAAGCCAATTGGCAATTTGGCTCATTTTTTGAAGATTTAAAGCCAAAATTAACATGTGAACATAGGAATTAATTCAAAATTTAAAGCCAATTAGACATAACTGCCAGACCAGGTAATAAAGCATGTACAAACTCGCCATTTTGATGGCGAGTTTATGAGTTATTTTGAGCACTTCAATTGCTAATGGCGAGAAATATCTAATTTTCTTCTATAAATCTATGCTACAATGTTATTTTGGAGAGAACTTATGATAATTTGATCATTTTGGACCAGTCTGCAGAAGATGCATGAAGATCATCCGGTGACTGTTGAGGCCTTGAAATTAGTCTCCTGAATTATCCGGTGAAAATTTCCTAATTAATTCCTATGTTTACATGTAATTAGTGGAGAGAATTTTGAGATTTTTGGTCATTTTAGAGAGAAATTTGAAAATCTTTGGAGACAAATCACTCCAAAAATTAAATATCTGGAGACTGATTGTGCTGTGTGCATCCTTTGCAGACTGGATTTTGGAGAGAAATTTGATAATTTTTGGAGAGACAAATGGAGAGTTTATGAGCTATACTATTTTACTTGGCTGCCAGATTGTAGTTGGTGTTAAATTCAAATGATATGTCGGCAGATATTCAATTTCTCTAATAAAAAAATTCCTGCAATGTCTGAGGATATTTAGCTATTAATTCCTATATTACCATTTATGTTTGGAGGGGCAACTAGAAAAAAAATTGATAAAAAATGTTGGCAGCTATTTCTCAGATTTTTGAAAAAGTCAGTGGTGTTCAGTGCACCAAATACAAACTGGCATATCTGAGATTTGACCATTTCAAATCTATGCCAATTAATTGGCTTTAACTGACATACTCTTATACATGGGAACACTTCTGAATTAATCCTTATATTTACATTAATTTTGCCACAAACAGAATAAGAAATTTCTACTAACTGTAAGTCTGTAACAAACACTTTACCAATTTCTGCAATCTGGGATTTTTTTGCTTTTTGAAAAAAGTTAGGAGGATTTTATCCACCAAATACAGACTGGACTGGACACTGCAGTCAGCAAGAACTGGTAAAGTGCACTGTGCAAAGAGTGTACAATCTGCAATCACATTTCAGATATTTTATATTCAAAGTTATTTCTCTCCAAAGACTTTTAAAGTTCTCTCTGAAATGACCAAAAATCTCAATAAACTAGGAATTAATTAGAAAGTTATTACTTGACAATTCAGGTGTCTAATTTGATAAACTTCACAAATTCACCCATCTTTTGTTGACTCCAGACTGGAATATATCTAAATATAGAAGCAAATTAACAATTAAATAAAAGGATAGAAATGTCTCATGTTCTACAAACTGGACTGGATTTGTCCTGTTATTATTAATTGCTTTCCAAGTATCTAAAATTTCTAGTCATTATTGTTCTTCCCTCCTCAAATTGATGATTTCAAATTTTTTGAAAATAGTATCAAACATATTTTCTAAATTAATACAATATTTGTAATAATAGGTTAATATTTTATCAATTAATTGATAAAAAAAAGCATCATAATAACATGATGAACTATATTAAGAATTAAATTTCAATCATATGTTACTTGAAAATATTTTTTTGGCTCTCTAACTTTCCAAGATGAGATTTGCTATTCTGCCTATTCATTATTCATTTATTCAGTTCATACTTCAAAACATAACAAATAATATGTAATCAAGTTGGCTCATTATTGGTTGCAAGCAAACTAAGCAGATATTTCCTCAAATTGCTCTAAAATCTGATTTTTGTTCCATATAACATTTATTTAAAATTATCAAATTGACTGTAATTTGGCTCAAAACTTGATGTGTAATAGTTTAATTAACTTTAGAATGATGATGCTATTTTTTTTCCTCAAAATTAATCCTTTATTTCAACCAAGTTTTATAAACATTTTAACCTTTTTTATAGCTACTACAGTAAATGGCCTCAGCTGTTATGAGTGTGACTCAGCAGATAATGTTTCCACATGTGGTGAAACTCTTGGTGTCAATCACCAGATAGAGCTCTCAAATTGCTCTGCAGTTCAAGATGTGGCATATTGCATTAAGCACACAGGGTTATATGAAGGTATTCAATATGTCTGCTGTTTTCCTATGGGGGCACATGGTATCTATTCTTTTTCTCATCCAATTATAATTCAATTTAACAAGTTTTCTCCTATCTCATGTGACTAACAATTATGATCCTTACTGTTTTTTCCATCCAGGTATTTTCATCTACCCTGAGCTTGGATAAATCTACACTGAATTTGTGAAGCTCTAACTTCAATTTCTATAAAGAACTGAAAGTTTTCATCATTTTAATAACAAGTCTAAATTAAATAAAGTTATGATGGTAGTACTATTTCATTTCAGTATCAAAATGGACTTTAAATTTTTTAAAAGCCTATAACAATTTGAACAACATTGTGCTTCACTGCTAGATTAAATTTTATATTACAAACATATTTAAATATATCCCATTTGATTACTCTACAAACTATAAATTCATTTCTATTATTCAGCTTTCTTCAATAGGTTGAGTACCGGTCATCATAGTTCTTCATTGCCTTTCCTTTGCTTTTGGTTACTTTCCTTTCCTTTGCATTACTACTGTTCCCCTCTCTAATGCCTTTCCTCCACTCAGTTTCCAATGGAGGCTTGCAGTGTTTTGTGTGCAGCAGTGTAGAGGACCGTCACTGTCCCGAATATTACCCCGAGTTCCATCACGTACCTTTGAACTTCACTGTCACTAGAGATTGGTATCCGGTGCCTAAATCTTGCAAAAACATCTATGATGCACGATACTGCATTAAAACTACTGGTTTCTTTGGAGGTCTTTATGGCTATTTAAATATGATACATAGGAGCACTTTTTTCTATTATATTTTGATAAATAATTATAATTTATGATGTTTAGCATCAAAATGCACACTTTCTAATTATTTATATTGTGTTTCTTATTCTCTATAAAGTTTGAGGTATCTTTCATTTTTTTTTCAGATTTTGTCTTTAATATAATCACACTAATTAATATGATCAGGTTTTTTCTTTTTTGTATTTCCTACTTAATTCTTTGAGTTCTTTTTCACTCTATCTTTTTGCATTTAAATTTAGTCCTGAAATAATGGAATATTTGTCATACTGAAGCATATACTCTTTAATAGTACAAGTAAATAACTCATAAACTTAAACCCTCAGGACAAGTTGGGACAAAACGTTTCTGCTCATCCAAAGATTACGGGAACTTCTGCGAGTGGGTGACTCGTCCTGGTGACGACAGAAAGTTTAGAGCGTGTGTGTACACATGCTCTTCCAATGCTTGCAATGGAGCTTTCAGCCGCCACCAAGTCTCTCACCTCTCCTACACTCTAGCCAGTCTACTCTATGGTGCTATAATGTTTCTCAGATATTAAACACTCTTATGGCTCAAATCTGGTATCATCTCATTTTCATTTGTAAACCATGTGCAATGACCAGTATTAATACTGTTTATGAAATCTATCTTATGCAATATTTGATCCAAAGTAAGCTGTTATTTTAGAATGATGGAATGTGTTATATTTCAGTTAAATGCCAAAAACAATTATGGACTTACGAGGAGCTCTTGATATAATAATATTGAGTAGATGGTCGTGTAATACTCCAGTAGATTTGGCTGCTTCTGTAGCATAGATTCTCTGTGGTTATTCTTCAGCTAGTTAGCTCTATTTAATCTATTTAGCCTTCTAAGAACTCTGTGGTACGATAGTCTGCTATGCAACAATGGACACTACTTCGTCTCTGAGGTATTTATTTCCCTACCATTTAAGGTTGGTAGACATCTTTTAAGCACTGAATACATTGAAAAATGTTTTCTAGATAAATGCAGCAAATTGGTAGTGAAATTATTAATTGTATTTTTCTTCATCCTGAACAGATTCTCTTTTTGATCCCAAAATGAAATTCATTAACCAGCATTTAATGTCTAATATATATAAGTTTTTAAGTTCATTCCTCACTAGTAGAATAAGTATGATTGTGATTTGGATTATTGTAAATGATTATTGAAAATGGAACTATTTATTGATAGTTTAGTA